>JBBPKD010000441.1:0-20105 GCA_038089075.1 Singerocomus inundabilis
CTTCTTCCTCGCAAAGGCCATCGTACGCCCCGTCTACGTCCACGTCGTCCTCATCTTTTTTTGCGCAGGTGCGTCTCCACACGCGCTCCGAACATCCGCTGACCCACCCCCAGTCCGCGTCACCGCCTTCGTCCTCCGCGCCGTCCTCTCCCGCGTCCACGCCGACGCCAACAACCTGCACCTGGTCATCGCGTATGAAATCCTTTACAACATCGGCTTCGTCGGCCTAGTCTACTCGGCCTACACCCTCGTCATCAAACGGTGCCTCTCTCTCTTGACCCGTCTTCGTCCCATCTCACCCCCACCCGCATTCAGTGCTGCCCTCGCAGACGTCCCCCCCAGTGACCCCGTCTCCCGTCTCCTCCGCAGGCGCATCCTCTTTCGCATCCTCTTGACCGTCGCCATCACCCTCGGCATCACCGGCGTCGTCCAAAGCACATCCGGAACCACTCACGCCACCATATCCACCGGTAATACCCTGCGCAGGACAGCCATCTACATCTTCCTCGTCTGCACCGCCCTCGTCGTCCTCCAGACTTGCATCCTCGCTCACCTCAAATTCTCAAGTACGTCTGCCCCTCCCCCTCCGTCTTTGTTTTGCTCATCGCCGTCGATAGAGGATGCACATCATCGTCCCACCAATCAGATCGGCTCCACGTACAGCATTTATATCCTGCTCATCGTAGCGTTCCTCCTCCTCGTACGCGAGCTCTTCTTTACTGCAACATCCAAAAACAGCGTTAGACAGAACGACGAGTCATACTGGTACCCCCTCTCGGTCGTCACCGAGTTCCTCGCCGTCCTCTTGTTTGCTACCCCCGGTCTCGTCCCCGTCGAGACCCAAGCCTCGTAACTCACATCTCCCATACCCCATACTACCTCTGCTAGCGTACTCGTCCTGTCCTCGTATTCGTAATGTTATCGACCATGCCCCATCCGTGTCTGAGCTGCGATCGATGACCTCGTCCACAATCAGTCCATGTGGCGGAGGGCAAGGGTGCGAACCAAGCCCGACCGACGACACTCTTTTTCGCTCCCCTCCCCAAAAAATACGCCCAGTCATGTCCTCCCAACCCACTCACAACATCTCACCCCCTCCCGTCCCCGTCTCGCCTCCCTCCACCGCCGTACGTCGCCATCACACCATCTCGGCAGCGTCTCGCACCGCAAGGGCAGCCGCACGTGCCACCATATCAGAAGAGTCTCAGGACCAGCAACTCTGGAACGACGACGAGCCCGTCGACGAGGACTGGGTCGGCGGCGTTGGCGCAGTCGGAGAGAAAACCTCTCTCCACAGACAGAGCTCCCTTCCAACCAACTCTAAACGAGGTCTGTCCTCTCAAATATGCTCTCATCACTCCCTCTCACCCAAGCCGTCCCTCAGCTTTTCGCGGCCAATCTTCGAGGCAATCTGGCAACTTGACCCCGCGAACCGTGAATAGCTTATCCGCCATCGCAGGCCACGACGGCGATGAGGAAGACTGGGAACGCGAAATGCGGGGCTTCAGCAACGACGACGAGGTGAGCCCTCGTACTTAAATATACTTGACCTGCCCACGTCCTCTGCACCCGCGTTCCGTCCCGCTATACTCCACCCTTGTACTCACGCCCTCTTCTCAGCACGACATGTCCTCCTCAGACCAAGGGCCCCACCAGCAGGTCGTAGAACAACCCTCTGCCGCCAATCCGTCCCCGCTCTCACCTCACTTTGCAACTACCCATGGCCCCTCGCCACCTCCAGCGTCATCCGGCGTCCGTCGTCACCAGAGCCTTACTTATGGCGCCCAGAGACAGATCCCTTCTTCCGGCCTCAAACGTGCAGGCACTCTGCAGCAAACGAGTTCTCGGCACCCCGTGACCGTTGGCCACACACCAAGCCCTCCTGATCCCGAGGAAGAGGACTACGGTGAAGAGAAGGAGCTCGCTAATCCCTACGATGACGAGTCTTACTTCACACCCCGCTCCCCACCTCCAAATCAGCAGCAATATGGCAATCAGGGCTCAGCCCAATACCCTACGAGCCCCATCGGACGCTCTTCCCCCTGGGGTACCCCCGGAGGCGCTGACTGGCGCACACCAGGTGGCTCATTCTCAGGGCCGGGCATGTCGAGTGTCGACGACGTCGCCCGTGCGTTGTCGACTATGGAACTTAACAATCCCAACCAGCTGTACTCGAACAGCGCTACGCACCATGGCGGTCAGTCAGTACATCCACCCCGCTTTAATCCAACCCACGCCCCTCCAGTCTCACCAGGCAGCGTGCGTCACAATACTTTGCAAGGCGGAAATGGAACTTCACGGAAGCTCCAGTTGAACACCGACCTGGAAGGTCGGAAGACACCCACTGGACAATCGGTACGTGTCCATTCCGAATCGACGATCAAACATCATATGTGACGACGGTCGTCACAGCGCGGATCTACAAACGATAATACTGCAACCGGTGCAGGCACTTGGGATCGAGGAGAGAAACGTCTCACCGAGCGCACCTCCAATTCGAGCCTAAACTATGGTTATAACCAAGGTCAAAAAGGCAACATCCCCAGTGTCCCACCCATACCTCCCCAATACCTCAACCAGATGGGCGCCATGCAGGCGCCTCGTCTAGGTTTCGCCCAAGGCCAAATACAACAGCCTCAGAGCGACAACAATTTACAATCACTTGCCGGTTTCCTGAGTTCACCCGTCGATTTGCCATCGCTGATCGCAACCAAGGGATACAACCCTCAGCATTTCGATGTTCGACCTCAATTTGTTGGTAACGTTCCTCTAGAAATCCGGCCCACATGGACTGTTGTTTCACCACAGGCACGGTACTTTGTGATCAAATCATACACCGAGGATGACGTCCACAAGTCCCTCAAGTATGAGATTTGGAGTTCCACAGACCCGGGGAATAAGCGCCTTGATAAGGCATTCAAGGAGTGCGCAGGAAGAGGTCCCATTTATCTATTCTTTAGCGTCAATGCGAGGTGACCGTGACATTCCACTGACGATCCTTTTTGGTATTTCTGACTGTCCGTCCCAGCGGTCACTTTTGTGGGATGGCAGAAATGTTGACGCCCGTACGTTGGCCTGTGTTTTGACTGACTCGGTATACGCTCACGTCGCACTTGATAGGTTGACTATACTCGGAGTAGTACCGTCTGGGCGTCGGACAAGTGGAAGGGCGTTTTCAAGGTTCGATGGATCTTTGTTCGCGACATCCCTAACGCGAACCTTCGTCACATACGCTTAAAGTCCGCTCTCGCGCTGTTCGCTTGGGATGCCACTCATCTGTATGTATAGTAACACTGCCGAACGCAAGCCCGTCACAAACTCTCGTGACACCCAAGAGCTCATGCCAGATGCTGGACAAGAGATGCTCCGTATTTTCCACATTCATCCAGCAAGGACGTCACTCCTGCAAGACTTTGCGTTTTATGAGGTACGTCTATTATGCGTCTCGCTCGCAAATGTTAAGATTGTGTGAAGCTGCAGGCGATACAGAAGATGCAAGCTCAGCAGCCGGCTGGGTCCGGCAGCGGATCGGACGCCTCGACGCCGCAGTCACAGTCCCCGACTCCACAACAGCAAGCGATCTACACCATGGCGAACATGGGAAATCCTGCCGCGCTGTATAGCACCATGTCACCGGGCATGGCAGCTACGATGACTCCCTCCATGCTCCAAATGCAGATGCAAATGGGCATGATGAGTTCTCCTTTTGGCATGCCACAAACGCAGGCCATGCATCAGAGCGTCATGCGACACCCGAGTCCAGGACCCACTGGAGGACAGAATTACATGAATATGGGCGGGGTACCGTTTTGAACAGAAATGATCGCTTCGACCACTGCCGAATGCGAAAAGTACTAACGACTATGGATATAGATTTCGTTCTCTATTTAAGCCATGGCACCATTTCCCTTTACTCTGATCTGTCTCATCTCCTTCCATCCCTGATGTTCCGTGCTCTTGGCTCTCCGTCCCCGTGTAACACGTTACCCACTGTCTCTTGTTCAAATCTACACAGCAGCCATGGACATGGTCAAAGGACTCGGATATCTACCCATCTGCTACGTTGTAGTTGTTTTTTTTTCAACCTTTGCCCGCGTCTCTACCGTAGTCGTATGTATTTGATGGCTATGGAGATTCTACTCTGGAATGCAACGTACTATCGACCAATGTCGTGCCAGCTACAACTTGTGTTTGTTTACGGATTCAACCATTCTGTGTAGGGTCAACGCGGCAACAACACCAAACGACGGATCATTGATATCAGTGTCCAGCTCCTCGACAGGGCACTCTAACCCTGCAAAACGCAAGGTGTCCAGTAACGCCTTGTCGGCTTCCACGTCTTGAAACGGACCTCCATCCTTGTCGATACCCGAAAATCCTCGGAGGGGGAGAAGGACGTGCGTCCTGTCCGGTAAAGCTTTTTTGAGCTTTTGCGCAATGGTCTGCCCCAAAGCGGCGCACTCCTCGGGGGACGTACGCATCACCGTGACGGAGGCATTATGGCGAACAAAGCGTCTGCCTGAAAACTTTTCGGGGATGGTCGAGGGTGGGCCAAAGTTGACCACATCCAGCGCGCCGAGTGATACGATCTGGGGAATGGACCTGTCTACTGCTGCCTTGAGACGATTGGGCCCGGCGGTGAGCACACCTCCGACAAGCTCGTCCGCCAGTTCGGTGGTCGTCAGGTCCAAAACACCCACAAAGTGCCCCTCCCGTATCATCCTTTCCATAGACAGCCCTCCCGAACCCGTCGCATGGAAGGTGATGACAGAGTACCCCAGCTCTTCGAGCTGCCGCGCGGCGGCCTGGACGCACGGAGTAGTGACACCAAACATGGTTGCGGCGACACTACGCCTCTGAGAATTGACGTCCGGCTTGAGCGCGAGCTAGGATCGGAGTGCCATGCCGGCAATCGCATAGGCGGCGTTGCCTAATACCATTTGAAGGAACGCGTTCATCCCCGATATATCCACGACGGAGTACATGACAGTCATGTCTGTCTCGCCGACATAGTGGGATATGTTTCCCGACGCCATGGTAGACACCAGGAGCTTTGGAAAACCGATGGGAAATGCGTCGCGGAATGCTGCAGAGCAGAGAGTGGTATTGCCAGAGCCACCGGTACCGATGACGCCAGCGATGGTTCCTTTGGCATAGAGCTGGGTGAGGGTGGTAGTCACTGCGCGGGTCATGGTATCTAGTGCGGCATCGCGGGAAGACTGTGGCAGGTTGCGAGCATCCTCTGGTAGGACACTCAACACTTGTGTGCGGGTGATGTCGATGTGATCGTGCTCAGGGGGGTCGTAACTGCCGGTGTCAATGAGGATGGCACTGCACGAACCGCCAGTTTCAATCGTACGCTTGATGTAGCAAAGCGCTTCGTATTTGGTGTCACAGGTGCCGACAACCGCTACGACTGGACGAGAGGACATTGGGCGGGTCACTGAAGTTGGAGATGGGGAACGAGCTGGAGGGAAGAAAGAACCCGAAGCGGGAGATACCGCTCTTGATATACCTATTTCGAAATGGGCCTAGGGCTTGGACAAAAAGACGGGCCCAAGCCATCGGAGGCAGCTCGGAGGCAGCCGTGAAGTTGAGTCTAGTCCTGTGAAGATTAACTTGTCGAAGTATGAAGGACTTGACCTGAGAACAACATTTTTCCAATGGTTGGACATTTCTTTACTTCTAATCATATCTCAGTGTAACCAATTTTAAAGTCACATAGATCTTGAGATGAACAAATTCCAAACATTTGAACTGGAGAATACAACGAGTGAAAAAAAAAACCCCCACCATTCATTAAAACACCTCAGCATACTCGGAGTCCGAATCTTGGGGAAATTGGAACAAAATCTACCCGACGGGAATAGACACATATAAAGTGGAGTATCTTCGTCAAGACACCCACTATTCAAATCGGCACCATGTCTAGACGTCAATTAGTGCTTGAACAACTGAGAGGCTCCATTCGTCGAGGTGAAGCGATTGTTGGAGGCGGAGCTGGGGTCGGACTCAGTGCAAAGACGCAAGAGGCTGGTGGAGTGGACCTGATTGTCCTGTACAACTCGGGCCGCTACCGTATGGCGGGCAGAGGTTCCCTGGCAGTGAGGATCACAAGTTTGGTATACTGCAGCAGTACTAAGTCTTACCGCAGGGTCTGTTGCCTTATGGGGATGCGAATGCCATCGTGCTCGAGATGGCCAACGAAATCTTGACGGTGGTAAAGAAGACGCCTGTGCTAGCTGGTATCTGTGGCACTGACCCTTTCCGTGACATGTCCCGCTTATTGCGACAAGTCAAAGACATGGGCTTCACGGGCGTCCAAAACTTTCCCACCGTGGGGTTGATTGACGGAGTGTTTCGTCAAAACTTGGAAGAAACAGGGATGGAGTACGAGAAGGAGGTTGAAATGATCCGCCTGGCGCGTGACATGGATCTTTTGACAACACCTTACGTTTTCAACGTCAACGAGGCAGAGCGTATGACGAAGGCTGGAGCAGACATTATTGTCGCCCACATGGGTCTCACGACGAGTGGGGTGATCGGTGCGCAAACCGCGCTGGTCCTGGATGATTGTGTTCGACGGGTTCAAGACATTGCAAGTGCGGCGAGGAGAATAAATCCAAATGTGATCGTTCTTTGTCACGGGGGACCCATTGCGACACCCGACGACGCGCGCTATGTGGTCGAGCGGGTCAAGGGTGTGCACGGTTTCTGTGAGTGGTCCACGTCGACGGAATGCGCACACAGGCTCATCTTGGCTCAAGTTGGAGCAAGCTCGCTGGAGAGGTTGCCCGTCGAGGCGGCGATCAAGCAAATAACGGAGGAGTTCAAGTCGATTCGGTTGGAAGCGTAGTCGGTAGTGTAGGGACAACAATACACAACAAGACTTACACTCGTCGCGGATAACAGCGACGAGCCGTCTGGGTCCCGTTTCCCCGCACGCTCAAACGGCCAAGCTAAAGGCGCTGGAATTACCATGGCCCTCCTTTCCGACCGTCAAAGAGAAGAATTGTGCGTGGCAGACACAATCTATCAGCTGATGCTCATTGCCAGTCAACATATCGATTCAGGCACAAAGCCATGCTCGAGTACCTCCACGCCAACAACTTCACTGGGGCGTATAATGCACTCAAGGAGGACTCGGGTGTAGAGTACACTCCAGATCCAAAGGCTAAATATGCGGGGCTTTTGGAGAAGAAATGGACGAGCGTGATTCGTTTGCAGAAGAAGGTGTTGTGCACCCCTCCAAATCACCCATTGACTTGCGATCGAGCCTTATTCAACGCAGATAATGGACCTTGAGACACGAAATGCATCTCTACAGGAAGAGCTCTCCCTCGCACCCTCGAAGCGTGCTGCAATGCAGGCCGATTGGGTACCGCGTGCGCCGGCTGCACACGTCCTAACCGGACACAGACAGAGTATAACGCGTGTGGCTTTTCATCCCCAGTACTCGCTGCTCGCCTCCGCTAGCGAAGATGCCACTGTCAAAATCTGGGATTGGGAAACAGGTGAATTCGAGAGAACATTAAAGGGTCATCAGAAAGGCGTAAACGATGTCGAATTTGACCACAAGGGACATCTGCTGGGTAAGCGCGCGCCAATGATTCGAGAACGCTCGTTCTTATGATGGACACGATCAGTGACATGCTCGTCCGATTTATTCATCAAGGTCTGGGACTCTCAGAACGAGTGGAAGAACGTCAAGACGCTTACCGGTCACGATCATGCTGTTTCTTCTGCTCGATTCCTGCCGGGAGATCAGTTTATCGTCAGTGCAAGCTGGGATCATACGATTAAAATATTCGATGTTGCTTCCGCGTAAGTTTGGACTTGCGAAGTGGCAGCAACGCTTATGGACTCCGACAAGGCATCTCGTACGGACGATCATCGGTCATACAGACTGGGTCCGTTACGTTGTTCCGTCCGACGATGGGCGACTGTTAGCGAGTGCTTCCAAGGATCAGGTATATTGTCTCACAAGTCGGTTCGTTCTTAACATCTTGATGAATTTGCGGAATAGACTGCTCGACTTTGGGACCCACTTACAGGCGAACAGAAGGCGGAGCTTCGGGGCCACGATCACCAGGTCGAAGTCGTAGTTTTTGCTCCGGTTGCGTCATATAATGCCATTCGCGAGCTTGCAGGCGTCCCGGTTCGTTCACATGGTGTCTTACGGATATATCTCACACTACACTCAGAACACGGATCGGATGAAGAAACCCAGCGCGTATGTCGCAACGGGCTCGAGGGACAAGACAATCAAGCTCTGGGATACGCAGAGCGGTCAGATGCTGAAAAACCTCGTGGGATTTCTTTCTAGTTCTGCACGGAAAAATGACTGATGTCTTGCCGCCAGGCCGGGCATGACAACTGGATTCGAGCGCTCGTGTTCCATCCGTCAGGAAAGCTTTTGCTCTCAGCATCTGATGACAAGACGATACGGACATGGGAGTTGTCGACTGGCAGGTGCATGAAGACCGTGGAGGCGCACACGCATTTCGTTGCTACGATCGCTTGGGGGCGGCAGAAGGTGTCCGTGAGCGCGGGGAAGACGAATGGAATGGAAGGGACAGAATCAAAGCCTGGCGAGTCCGAGAAGTTGGTCAACGTGGTGGCATCAGCTGGTGTTGATCAAATGGTGAAAATCTGGCTGCCATAAGGGGTGCCAGCCCGCCGATTTGACGTCGCGCGACATGCGTGCGAGGTTGGCGCGAGTATCCCCCGTTTGGCTCCCGGCTCAGGTCAGGCGCTTTCCTCCCAGAACTATCGGCTGTGCTGAGAGGTTCGACTCAGAGGCCTGACGAGAGAAGACGTCCGTCGACGACACGCTGAACGTGTCAACTCACGATCCTTGATTCGTATTCACCACGTTGTTTCCTAACTCTTCAGCATACGCGTACCACATAATTCATATCTATTTTACCTCCGGGTTTCGTTTATAAAAAAAATAAAGTATTATAGGCCCTGTTGCCGTCGATATTGTGCTTAAATTCGCTGCCAGCCGTGTGAGCTGAAACTCCATCTCGGTCGGCAACGCCCGCCATTTCCCTTCCAACCGTCCTTGTTGACTGTCACCACCAGCGATGGCGCCCCACTCGTCGTCGCCGTCGTCGCCGTCGTCGGGCGCGACGACGTCTGTCCAAGTCGGTAAGTTTCCGTTATTTCTTCTCCCTTGCCAGCGACTCACTTGGCTCTCTCCCGACAGCGTTGCGCATTCGGCCCACGACCTCTGCAGATCTTGCGTCGATTCCCGCTCGCTTCCAGAGAACTGTCATTCATGCAACAAGTCCTACCACCGTCTCAGTGGACGCCATCTCTGCCGCGCCTGCTGCTTCTGGTTCTGCCACCGCTCTTTCCTCCCCTGCTACACCCGGGAAAAAACAAGTATTCACCTTTGACCAAGTCCATTCTCCCAATACCACACAGCATGCGCTCTTTACAAGTACCGCCCAACCTCTCATTTCGCGCTTTCTCGAAGGTTTTAATTGCACTATACTCGCCTACGGGCAAACTAGTAGCGGAAAGACTTTTACCATGACTGGTCTCGACTTGGATGCCAATCCTTCCGATCCTAATAACGGCATGGGAATTATACCGCGTGCTGTATCAACAATATTCTCCCAAGCCAAGAAGTTCAAGGACGAACGCGTCGGGTCTTGGAATTTCAGTGTCAGGGGCTCATTTATAGAAGTGTATAATGAGGATTTGATTGACCTTTTGAGTTTGGATGAAGCCGCTGGTGCCCGTCGCGAAGTACAGATCAGGGAAGGGAAAGATGGCTCCATAATCTGGGGCGGTCTTCGAGAGGTCAACGTTCGAAATACTAACGAAGTGATGAAGTACGTGACCACTGGCACACTGATATTCCGTGGGCTCGGACTGATTAGCTGGCAGCCTTATTCGACAGGGAACCTCTATCAGACGCACGAATGAGACCGATATGAATGCCCAATCTTCTCGTTCACATGCCATATTCTCTTTAACCCTCACCCAGAAGAAGTTTACAGGCTCTGGTCCTCCCCCTCGGTCATCGTCCCCCTTGCCCCCCAATGGCCGTTCACCTTCGCGACTTGCTCGTCCAGGATCTCTATATAGCAGTTCACCCACAACTGCGAGAGTATCTTCCCCTATTATGGGCCGGCCTGCTACTCCTAGTTTCCATACCGCAATGGGGAGAGGAGGTCTGCGGCCAGCCAGTGCGCTTGGTTTGCGACCACCAGATAGTCGAGCTGCCGACAATGATGATGACGGCGGCGAATGGACCACAATTGTGTCCAAGTTTCATTTCGTTGACTTGGCCGGTTCAGAACGGGTAACCAATTCCTTTTCCCGATGTCCTCACCAACTAACTCCGAGCTCAGCTCAAGCGAACCGCCGCCGCCGGTGAACGTATCAAAGAGGGTATCTCCATTAATAGCGGTCTTTTGGCCCTAGGTAATGTCATCTCAGCACTCGGTGACCCTTCTCGTGCAAAGTCTCACACCAACTCGCACGTACCCTATCGAGACTCAAAACTCACTCGCCTTCTTCAAGACTCACTTGGGGGCAACGCACACACTCTCATGATTGCTTGTGTTAGTCCAACTGAATGGAACGTGGGCGAGACGGTGAACACTCTCAAGTACGCGAATCGTGCTAGAAACATCAAGAATCGAGCAGTTGTTAACGAGAAGGAAGATGGCTGGGACGACATCGAATGGTTGCAAGGGACTGTCACTCGCTTGCGTAAAGAGTTCAAGCAGCTCAAGGAAGGTGGTGGAATTATTTCCTCCGTTACGGGAGAGACGGGACGCGTTATTACTGAAGCGGCGGAGGGTTCCAACAAGAAGATCCTTGCTCAGATGACTGAGCTCCAGAACAACTATGAGGATTTGAGGGAGAAATATGTCGATCGCACAGAAGAACTAGCAAGACTCCGTCGTGAGCTCGGTGAACGTCATCGGTCATCTACCGGTGGAAGTATAGGGGGGACTGGAAAGTATGAAGAGATCGTTGGTCCTGTCATTGAAGAATACGAGAAGACAATCAGTGCCATGGAAGCGGAGTTGGGTTTGAACCGGGCTGCCCTGCGCTTGACGAACGAGTTAGTGGAAGAAAAGGAAGAAGAACTCGTGCAGATAACAGAGAGACATACTGCCACAGAACTCTACGTAGAGGAGCTCAGATCGCGCCTAGGGAAGCTAACAGAACGAGAGGCTTCTACCGAAGTATGTCGATATATGCCACGTTCTCTCTGCCTACTGACTAGATATACCCTAGGCTTATGTCCGTGATCTTGAAGAGAAAATGAAGTCGTATGACGAGATTTCGATTTTTTCTAGCGAGTCCTTGATCGACCTTAAACGAGAACTCGCTCGCTACAAGGATGCCGAGTCTCATTCTGCTTCGTATATCTCTGAGCTGGAAATTCGCCTTGCCAAATCCGACGAGTCTGTCCTCTCACTACAACAAACTATTTCGCGGCTTGAAAACGAGAGTGAAAGACGTTCTCAAGAAGTCACAGCACTTCAGGCGCGATTGGAGAACCTGGAACAAGACGGAGCAAGCTGGCGTACAGACTTGGAACAACGGGAGAGGAAGGTGAAAGATCTTGAGCTCAAAATGGAGGAGTGGGAGCGGAAGAAGAGTGAAGCTAATGAAGATCGTACGCGTTTAAGCGGCATGGTAGGAGAAGTTGAGCAGGCGAAACGAGATCTTCAGGACTTGAACAGGGGTGATGGGTCTTCATCTTCTGGTGTCAACACTCCGGCTGCAGTGGACCTCTCATTGGAGAATCAGCTTGTTGCGCTGCAACAGACTCATGCTGCCACGCTCGCTGACCTTTCTACTGTCACCGTTAAATATCGTGATGCCCTGCAAGAAATTGCTGATCTTGCTGCCCAGATTCAAGAGGCAAAACTTGCTAACCCAACTATTCCAGAGTCTTCCGTCCTCGAAAGCTCGGAGACAATGCCAATCCGGCGAAAGATGATCAGCTCAAGGAGCAAGGACGTAATGGTTGATCTACAGTCTGACCCATCCGCACGCAAACCTTTTTTTTGGCAGGCGATCTCATTGGAGTCACTCCATGGAAGGTACTATCCAGTATCACACACTCGCCCGGCCATGCTTATGTATCTTACTTAACCAGATCGGTTTCTCACTCGCCATCGTCATCATTGTCGCAGGAGCTTTCATTAGCACGCTCTCGCAAAACATCCAACTCCAGTCACGGGACCTCTAGCTCGGTTTCACACTCCCCTAGTCCCCCCAATCCTGCTTTCGCTATTTCCAATCACAACGGTGTCGCTACTCCAATCGAGCAACGCTCTGCATCTAGTATGGAGAAAGAGATAATGCGTCTGCAGGAAGTCTTGAAGGAGCGCGAAGCAGAGATCAGTGCACTGGAGGCCACCTTGAGAGAGAAAGAGCAGATGGGTGCGGTTTCACTCACGGCCGGGATTGCTAAGGAACCAGAGGACCATACCATGCATCTATCTCCTGCCACCATCCAAAAATTTAACGCGGTTCGGAAGAACATGCAACTCCACGGGGTGTCACCTGCTGTCAATGATCTCAATGCGGACGCGGATGTAGATGAATCATTGGACCGTCTTAACGAGCTTATGTTGTGAGAATTCTTTTTTGGTGGTTCTGGGTTGCCAATATTTAGAGTAACTCCGTTCAGGGCCATGGCTCAGAAAGAGTCCCAGCATAACGAATTGGTCGGCTCTTTGAACGCTCAATTAGCCCAAATCCGCCGTGCGCACGATGAACTTGTCACTCTTTCTAGAGATCAGGTTCGTTCATCCCCTGTCAAGTGATCTATCCTGGTCTAACGTATTCATGTTTACAGGCGCTAAATATGTCGACTGAGCTCGAGGGTTTACGTGCCAAGCATGATCATACTCTAACCGAGTGGGAGTCTGTCTGTCAACGCGAGCAACAGTTGATCGAATCCATGAAGAAAGCGGAAATTGACCATGCTGCTGCCATTGACGCTTTGCGCACTGAACACGAAGCAGCGCTTAGAGCAAAAGGCGTTGAAGTTGATATGCTCGTTGCACGTCTCAAGGGCGAACACGAGGTCGCAATTGGAAACCTCCAGGACCAGCTTTCTGTGGCAACAGCCGCTCTTGACAAAGCCCTCCAAAACCATGAGGAGGCATTTGGAAAACTACAAGCAACCCATGAGGAAGAGCTCCGTCGTGCATCACAAGAAGCAAAGGCTGCCATTGAGCGGCTAGCTGAAGAACACCAAGGGGTGTTGGACAAAGTCACGTCCGAACACGCTGACACAATGAAACGCATGGAGGAGGGTGCTGCAACAGACCTACTTCGTACTGAAGAAGAATATTACAATGCTTTGACGAAACTCCGCAGTGATCACGCTGAGGCACTACGCAAACAAGTTGAGGATGCTGCTTCTATGCTCGACCGACTCCGCGAGGACCATGCGAGCGAAATACGGATGGCCGAGAAGGCTCGCGACTGTTCGCTATCTGAATCTCAGTCTGCTCGCGACCAAGCTCTCCGCGAGTTGCAGGAAGAACACATCGCTGCTATTGCGAGAAGAGATGCTATGTATGCGGAGGATATGGAGAAGTCCAAGTCTGAATATGCTCTGATTATCGCAAACAAGGAGGAGGACTACAGAGCGCGACGGGAGAACACGAAGCGAGAACATACCACTGCAATGGCAGTCATCCGAGAGCAGTTGGAAGCGCAAATTGAGGATCTCACAAAAGCGATCACACGATTAGAGCAGGAAGCTGCTGCCGCTGCCGCAAGGACACAGGAGGAGCACGAGTCGTCGATTCGAGCTCTCCAGGAACAACAAGCTGCTGTCTTCCAAGAGATTACTCGTGGGCACGAAGACCAAGTGGCTGTACTCAAGAAGGCGCACCTTGAGGCCATCCACGTCTCTAACCTGCGACATGATGAGGAACGTCTAGCAACCGTAACAGGGCATGAGGACGCTATCAAAAGACTTGGAGCAGACCACAAAGAGGCTTTAACCAGTTTGACGTCTGCCCTGCAGAATGCACGGGACCAGCATGCTACTGCCCTTGAAGAGATGCGAGTAGCGACTGAAAGTACACTTTATGAGGAATGTAGCCGCTCTGCAGCAGCTCTAGCTAAGCTCGAGCAGCACCACTCAGACGTACACGGCAAGCTTCTACGCGAATACCAGCTTCTTGAAGGAGAATTCGAGATCGTGCGTGCTGACTTTAAGACCTCGCAAGAGCAGCACTCCAAAGCGGTGGAGAGGGAGCGACAGCATTCCGCCTCGAGTCTGGCCGAGTTGGAAAGGATGCGTACAAGCGAGCGGGAAGCTACTCTCCAAGATCTTAACAAGCTTAGGGAACAGGTCGAGTCGCACCTTGTTGCATCCTACGAATTTGCAGCGACCCAGGCCGCTCAGAGCCAAACCATCAAGGAAAAGGCGCAAATTATCGCGATAATGGAGAAAGAGCTCGTGACTGCTCGGTCAGACAGTGGTGGACTTCGCGGAGAGTTGGGAAGAGTCAAGACTGAGCTCGAGAAGACGACCGCAGAGCAGAAAAAACTTGTTCGAGAAGCGTTCGATCGGGAATCCCTCGCTGAAGAGCTGGAGAGACATCGTTCTTTGATCACTGAGATGCAGAATAACCTCCAACACGTCATAGACGAGAAGGATGTGTTGCAAGGGGAGAAGAACAAGCAGGAAAACACCATGCGCGATCTACAGGCCCAGTTAGCACGCAACTCTGGCGTTCCGGACACTCCACAACGCGTCACATCAGATCGCAACATGGCATTCTCCAGAGTAAATGGTCTGAATAGCAAACTTCCTCCGCCGACCCCGCCCCCATCCGTTCCGCCCCCACCTGCACCAAAGACGCAGGAGTCCCATTCTAGCGTATCCACTCAGTCATCGGTTCTGTCTCCTTCGTTATCCAAAGATTCGCAGATGGACTCACCTGCGACGTCTGTCGCTTCGGTCAGCGTTGCGAGTGGATCCTCCCTGGATTCCAAAGCTGCGGCCGCCAGGATTGAAGACCAGGCGAAACATATCAACGAACAAGAGGTAATGATCAAAACACTCAACAAGCAGCTGTCTCACTGTGAGAGTGATCTGGCGACTCACATGGATCTTGTGAGCACACTGGAGACATCTCTGGGCGACTCTGAGAAGAACTGTGCGTCCCCACTCCATGCCCGGGTGCAGAGTACTGACATGGGACACTGGTGACAGTGCGAAAAGCCCGGATGCAGGCAACTGAATTTGCGAAGGAGCGAGACTCCCTCAACACGCAATTAGAGGCGCTTCGCAACGAGCTTCAGGAAGCCCGACGAGAGGTTGTTACTGTTCGGAGATCCATTGTGGAGGAAAAGCAATCATTGGAGTCTCGATTGGACGAAGAGCGACGGGCCAAGGAGCGTGCCCGCGCACAACTTGACTCTCGAATGGAGGAGTTGCAGAGGCGCAAGTCCAAGTTTGCATGCATCTGAAGTCTGAAACTCTTGTTCACCAGACTCTTTTTTCTTTTTTTCTTTTTTGGATCCTATCCGCTCGTTCACTGCTCGTGTTTCTGTACCTTTTGGAATGAGTGAGTTCAAATTTTCTTGTTTTGCAGATACCCTTCTAGCCCACCATACGACGCTCTTTTCTGTCGCTAGCTTATATGGTCTACTATGAGGTACCGGTAGTTATGTGTGAACTCGCTGCATGTCGATGCTTCCATTAATTGCAAGATATTTTTCGGATCCTGGGTGGGAATTGTGCGACGAGCCGAGACTGTTACCTTGGCTCTGTGGTGGCGACTTAAATGGGATCTGTCAAATTTTCCCATGCCGTCTTGTCCTCTTCATCGAATCGCTTTCACCATGAGTTTTGCCGTTCTTGCCCGTTTCGCTCCCTACGCGTCGCGTTCTTCCCTCTCGTCTCGTGCCATGATCCCTCGTGCCAGGCTACAGAGTACTGCTGCCTCGCGCAAGACACCCCGCGTTCTTCCTTCCTTCTCTCTCGAAAACAAGGCAAGTCGTCTCCATCTGGACGCGCTGCAGTGGGGTCACTGAGGAATCGCATTCTATATTAGGTGTGTGTGGTTACGGGGGCTGCGCGAGGTCTAGGGAATGATTTCTGCAACGCATTCATTCAATCGTACGTGTTCAGTTCTGGGTTCTGATCGTGCGCTAGAATGACTGTCAGAGGGTGCACGCAACTGGCGATAATTGATTTGAAGGAGAATGAGGCCAAGGTGGCTGCCAACGAGCTAGTCCAAAATGCATGCGGTCAGTGGGGGCACTCTGGACAAGACCGGCTACTGAAGACGATCCCAAGTTAACAGCGACTTGAAACGGGAGGATTTTCAAGTGATTGGCATCGGATGTGATGTGTCTTCCGAGCTTTCGGTGCAAAAGGCGTTTGAAAGTGTGATGGATATGTTTGGTCGCGTCGATGCTGTTGTTGCGTCTGCGGGTAAGTGGGGATGACCCGAATACCCACTGAGTGTCATTGTTATTTGGTAGGCATTGTGGAGAACTACTCGGCATTTGAGTAAGCAGCTGTCGCGGCGGACAATACATGTGAGCACTGACGGACGTTGTTCGCAGCTACCCATTTGACCGCATTAAGCGGTTGTATGACATTAATGTTCATGGCGCGTTCTTCACGGCACGCGAGGCTGCGCGCAACATGATACCGCAAGGAGGGGGTTCGATTGTGCTGGTAGCGAGCATGAGTGCTTCAGTACGGTTCCAAAGTGTCTGATGGTGTGGCTCGCTGACTCTGGCCAGGTTATCAACATTCCCCAGGTATGTTGTTGGTCTGTATCCCTGCTGGTACTGAGTGGAGCATAGCCACAAACACCGTATAATGCGTCGAAAGCGGGTAAGTCTGTACGTCTGTGGAGAACAAGCCTGAATGACGTTTGGGGGTGCACTGCAGCGGTCAGACACATGGCGTCCAGCCTGGCGGTGGAGTGGGCCAAGAAGGGCGTGCGCGTGAACAGCCTCAGGTGAGTTTTGGCAGGAGCTGTCTGTCTCGACGCTGACACGAAGATCCGGCAAGTCCCGGATACATGTTGACAAAGATGACGAAAGCGATCCTGGCTCACGATGGGGAACTCAAGGTGAGTGTGAGATCGAGTGGGGTTCGTCTGGACTGATTTGTGGCAGAAAACGTGGGAAGGTCTGACGCCGATGGGGAGGGTGAGTGAATCCGCCGCTGTGTGCCGTGTGTGCGTGCTGACCTGAGGATCACAGATGGGTGATCCGGAGGATCTTTCAGTGGGTGTGCGATCGCAGGATTCGACGGAGCGGATGCTGATGTGGCGGACAGGGTGCGATCGTGTTCCTTGCGAGCGATGCATCGCGATTCATGACCGGAGCCGAGGTTCGCATCGACGGAGGGTACTGCCTGATTTGAGGTGGTGGCTGGGGTCACGGGGTAATCTGGGATCAGGATGGGTTCGGAGATGGGATTGTCGACGTCATATTGTTTGCTTGTCTTGTTACCCCCGCACCGCAGTTGCATCTCTCATGTCTACGTCCAAGAAGTCCTCCTCCCCCTCCCCGTCCACGTTTGAGTTTACAAAAAGAAAACGATGGGCTGACCTCCTCATTTACGAACTCTCAGAGGCGATCATCTTTGTCCTCTCCAACAACGCCAAAATCTGGTTCTGTGGACGCGCCGTATCCGAACTCCTCGGTTGGTCAGACGCAGAACTCATCGATCGTCCCTTCATCGACCTCGTTAACCGTACGTCCTCTCTCTCTCTCTCAACCCCCATCCCATCCCGTTCACACCCTCCGTCTGCAGCAGAGGACCAACGCCCGTTCCACGTCGCCTTTGACGAGTCTCTCCGCACCCGCACAGAGATGAATGCATACGTTCGTCTCAAAGCCAGGTCCCCCATCACCGCGCAGAACATCCCTCAATCAGAGGTCCTCTTCGAAGTCAAGGGCTATCCTCACTTCATCGAAAATGAACTTGCTGCGCGTTGCTTTTTCGCCGTGGCGAAGCCCTACCCCAGCCGCAACGTCGCCATGTAACGCTTCCTTCTCGTCGTCTGCCCGCCCGCTTCCCTAACCTCTTCGTCTTCGAGGCTCAACACCTTTTTAGAACTCAAAGTCGAGAACGAGCGCCTGCAGAAACGGCTCGCCGAGCTACGTGTGCGTGCTCCATCACCATCTGCTCCGATATCAGGTCCATCTACCTCTCCCATCTACTCCCTTCGTTCTTCCTCCGCATCTCGGCCCTCTGCTCCATCCGTCTCCCTTTGTGCTCCTGATGTCTCAAGCACACTCTACTCTCAGCACCTAGGGCGCCATTTCTATGACAGTTTCGATCCACCAGGTAGCCAGGTGCAGGGCTCTGCGTACGAATCACTCGCCCTGCATGCATACAGCGGACAATCCGTGCCTTGTTCAGCAAGTACACAACCCACGGACGATGATTTTGGCGATGATAGCCTGAGGCGGAAGAAGGTAATCGGTTTGATTGCTTGCGAGGCGTGTGACCTCACGGAGTCTTGCCAGATACGCAAATCTCGCAATCTGGAACAATATGTCTGCGTTACCTGCGGGAGAACCGACTCTCCTGAATGGCGCAAGGTATATCTATGTACCATTTTTGATCCATCTCGTATGCTCACCGTATCAAGGGTCCACAAGGACCAAAAACCTTGTGCAACGCATGCGGCTTGCGTTGGGCCAAGGAAGTGCGCAGCAAAGTGGACGAAAATGGTGCGGCAGGGACGAGTAGCACGGCGAACAATGCCTAGTTCCCCATTCGACTTGGCCGTCCCTCGTTTGGTTACGCCTTTACGCCCGTTTGGTATACCTCAATCATTCACTCCGAGACAATCGTCGAATATGTCACTTGTCGTATCATACACCTCATCTTCTTGGGTTCTTGGCCACTTACCTAAACTTGCCATTGATAGCATATCTAGAGAGAGAGAGAGAGAACGTACGGGAGGATAGTACCTTTGCCCGAGTTTGAGACGGTATTAGTTTCACGAGGTACCCGCTCGCGACTGTTCCAGACCAATAACCACTTGTACGTCACCAGGGATAGTCATATTGCAGGTGAACTTTCTAGAACCTACACTTGGTTAGGAACGCGGAAATTATGAACAGTTTGGAGGGGCATGTCGTCAGTCCACACAACGGTAAGCATTTTTTACTCTAATGACAAATTGTACTATCGAATCAGGCTGTGGTGAGGAAGCGCTGACCGCTAAGAATACGTTGTGTGATATACCAGTGCGTCGCGGGCAGCGACAATGAGCATGCGTACATAAAATGAATGGTACACTCCTCATCGTCCACACGACTGCAGCAACGGTGCGGCATCCCGAGTACGTCCACGAGTGCATTGATCATCTGAATCCCAGAGGTTGTCGTCTGAGTCCAAGTCTGACTCGTCGTGCTCGTCCATTGGACAAGAAGCATGATTGGGTGTAGGCTGTGCTGGAAGGAGCCAATGACGATACCAGTGGCCCAAGAACACTTTGATGTCGGTGGACAGACCAAGATACTCGACGTTATAGGCAAGACCCTCCCAGTGGATGTCGCCACGACCGAGGGCGTTCTCAATGTGCTCGGTGTTACCAGAGTACATCCACTGAAAGAGCGGCAGAATGGATGATGGGTCTGGGACTGGGAGGAAGACGACCGGACACGACGGTGGCGAGAGAAGTAGACGGGGCAAGCAGCTTTGGGGGACTCGAAGCGAGACGGAGAGGGATGCAGTGAAATCTTGCACGAGGTCGATGGACGAGAGCCCGTTAAAGAGGCCTCTAAGGAGGGCCGAGGTGGTCGACAGGTGGTCCGTATGCAGCTGGGGGACGTGAGCGAGGAAACGGGTTGCGGATGAACCCACGCACCCGAAGCGCCATGCAGGGAGCTGGCTTGGCGATGCACGCGGGCACTGGGACGACGGCGGTGAACGATTGAGCGGAGGTGCGGGGGGTGCGGGACATACCTATGACGGTGCAGTCCGAGTCTGCGGGTTGGAGACGACGACGGCGACGGTGCATGGCTGGGGCGGGCTGGGCGGGGACGAGCACCTTGGTTATAACATGGCGGGGGACAAGGAGCGGGTCTCGGACGGTGACGCGATTGACGAT
>JBBPKD010000442.1:0-20096 GCA_038089075.1 Singerocomus inundabilis
ATGCCAAGTGAGACTTACTTGACTTGCAGATGTGCTTGATAATGAAGCAAAGATATGAGGTGATTCCTAACACTTGGTAGGGGCAAGTAAAGGTATGTTTTTGCTTAAAGGATTGTTTTCTTTACATGTAGGTTTATATACTCACTATCTAGTGTGTTAAGTAATCATGTATATGTGTCTAGATGGCCTCATTCTAAGTGCATATTGCATCAGTATGATGCGATTCACCTAGTTATGAATATTGCTAAGTGTATGACTCAGATATGATGCAATTCTTAGCCATGGTGATGTCTTTTCTATAGTAACCATTAGATCTCTGAGTCTTTCATAGTCAGAATGACTAGGATCGAGTCAGGTTGACTCAAAGGAGTCAATAGAAGTCAGTATGACTTTTGGAGAGTCATATTCTAGACTTGGTTAGATTAGATAGTTACTGCTTTCTTTAATCTAGATTAGATCAAAGTCTAGAGCATACTTATCTTATCTATGATTGCTTCATCACTCTCCATCACTTTAGAGATTCATGATCTAGTTTTGAGAATAAGGGTATAGCATTAGCTTCTTCCTATTCTGGGTGAACTTGTCTTAAGTAAGATTCTTAGTGAAGATATCTGCTTTCTGTTCTCCAGTTTCAATATAAAAGAGATCAATTAGTCTCTTTTAAACAGCTTCTCGAATGAAGTGGTAGGGAATTTCTATATATTTTGTTCATCCTTTTTGAACTGGGTTGAATGCCAAAAATATAGCTTCTTGATTATCAACATATAGCTGAAATGTTGGTAACTCTTTTCGTAATTCTGCAAAAAAGGTCTTGATCCAACTAAGTTGTTTGGTGACTTCAGTCATGCCAACATATTTAGCTTCTATTGAAGAAAGTGTAACTTTCCTCTGTTGTCTAGATAGCCATGAGACTATCCCATCTGCAAGGAAAATGCAATAGCCAGTGGTGGATCAACATGTGTCAATGTCTCCTGCCCAATCAGTGTCACTGTATGCCAAGAATCCAGAATGTGATTCTCCTTGATATGTAAGGCATAAGTCTCTGGTGGTAGCCAGGTATCACACAATATGAAGTGCACGATTAAGATGATCTTCAGTAGGATTGGCTGAGAATTGTGACATCTTGATTACTGCATAAGCAAGGTCTGGTCTTGTGCCAAGCATGATGTATAGCAATGATCCAATGACCGATTGATAATGACTTTGAAGAGTAAGGCTTGATTCTTCATTTGATGAAGTGGGATTGTAGCCTGAGGGTAATGGGACGTGTGTAGGACAACAATTTGTCATGTCAAAGTGTTCTATAACTTTATCAGCATATTTGATTTGATCAAGTCTCAGTAATCGCTTAGAGCAATTTCTGGTAATATACATCCCAAGATATTTTTGAGCTTCTCCTAAGTCACAGCTTTCCCATATCTTCATGAATTGTTTCTTCTTCTCTTTGAGGAGTGTGAAATTGTTTCCAATGTGGAGAACATCATTGACATAGATTAACATGATGACAATATCTTTTCCCTAAAATAGAACATATACTCCTGGATCGGAATGTGTTCTTTTGAAGCCCATCTTTAATAAAGAGTCATGGATAGCTTTGTTCCATTGGAGTGCAGCTTGTTTGAGTCCATATATGGCTTTTCTAAGTCAACAAACTTTAGTCTCTTGACCTTTCTTTATGAAACCTTTAGGTTGATCCATATATATTTCTTTGTCTAAATTTCCAAAGAGAAATGCTGTCTTCACATCTAGTGCCTCTATATTCCAATCTTTGAGTGCAGCTAATGCAAGTAAGAGATGAACTGTCTCAAATCTTGCAACCAGAGAGAAAGTTTCTTCAAAGTCTATGCCATAGACTTGAGTAAATCTCTTAGCAACAAATCTTGCTTTCTTGCGACCATTGCCTTTCTCGACAAATACCCATCTTCCCTTGATGGATTTACAATTTGGAGGCAAATCTGCAAATTCTCAAACATTTCTATCCTTCATGGATTTGATTTCTTTCTTGCATGCTGAGAGCCATTGTTTCTGATGTTCAGCTGGCAATTTGAATATGTCCTTGTATTGTCTATATTGAATACTGGTGATGCCATTGATATTAGGGCTTTCATGAAGTGCATGCTCAAATTGTGAGCATCTTTTTGACTCACATATATATCTTCTAATCCTTCCTGATTTGTTGGAAAAGGATCTCTTTCAATGTCAATAGGTCTCTGCTCTCCATAGACATTATCAGGGATAATTTGAGCTCTTCTCTCTCTTTGTGATCAGCATGGTATAGCCAAGGGAGGTATAGGTATTGCAGGAGCTCTTTCTCTCAGAGGTGATCTTTGAGGTAATGGAGGTTTCCTAGGTGTTCTAGAAACTATTGATGGAGATCTGGCAGAAGGTGGAGTATGTGGTGAAGGAGGAGTAGAATCAGGTTGCTGTGCCTGGTTAGAAACTTGATTGAAAGGCAGACTTGGAAATGTAACCTTTATATTAAGGTCTTCTTCTGAGGGAGGTTCTTGGGCATTCCCATCTCCTTCATGGTTTGAATATTTATAGTCTTGTTTTTCCAAATTGTTGTTGCTTTCTTCTGGGATTTGTAAAAGATCATGTTTGTCTGTTTCAGAACATTTTGGAAAAGAGAATTCATTGAATGTGGCATTTCTTGCAATGATAATATGTTGGGTGTCAGGATCATAAAATCTGTATCCCTCAGTATCAGGAGGATATCCTATAAAGATCATCTCCTTAGTCTTTAAAGAGAGTTTATCTCTTCTATCTTCTTTATGTAAGAAGACATATACTTGACATCCAAATATCTTAAAGCAAGAGACATTGGGTTTTTTAACTCGAGGATCCCACTTAGATATAGGAGTTTCCCATTTGAGTCTTCGCATTGGTTGATGATTGTAGATGTATATTGCACTCTCCATGGCTTTTTGCCAGAAAACCTTAGGCATGCAAGTGTGTTGTAGCATTGCATTGGTTTTGTCTAGCAGTGTGTGATTAAATCACTCTGCTCTGCCATTTTGCTGTGGTTCTCTTGGTATAGTCAGCTGATGCTGTATTCCTCGAGTTGTGAGGAACAATTTAAAATCTTGTCCAAGATATTCCCTCTCTTGATCCGAACAAAGAGAGAGTAGGGATGAACCAGTTTGATGTTCTGCTTCAGCCAAGAAATGTTGAAAGGCTGTAAAAGCATCATTCTTTCTTGAGAGCATGGCAATGCAAGCATAGGAGAAGTAATCATTCAAGAAAGTAATAATATACTTCTTGTGATTGTGAGAATGGACTGGTAATTCCAGAAGGTCTGTATGAATGAGTTCAAGAACTTGAGAAGCTCTGGAAGAGGATTGTGGAAATGGTAATTGAGCAGTTTTTCCTTGAAGGCAACCTTTGCAAGTATGAAAGATATTGGTTTTGTCTATGTTCAAGGCAGGAATGCCCAGACATGTCTTATGTGCATCTTGAAGCACATTAAGTGAAGTGTGACCAAATCTATAATGCCATAAACATAATGAATCTTCTGTTTGCAATGTCATGGTCGAATTTGCAATTGGTTTAATTGGAGATGACTGAAACCAATGAAGTCTGTTCTGTGATGATGAAGCAAATGCCTGAATTAAAACAGTACCACAAGGATTCCAAATAGTAGTAGCTCTTGAATTTATAGTTGCAGAGAAACCAAGGTTGGTTAAAGCTGCAAGAGATAATAATCTGTGTGGAAAATCAGGTGAATACCAAACATTTCAAAGAATGAGTGGTTGTCCTGATGATTGCAGTACAACATGATTGGGTCCATAAAGTTTTATGGATGCTCCATTTGCAACTTCACAAATCTTCTCTTGTTTAGAGAAAGACATAAAGTCCTCAAAATGTGGTGTGATATGATGTGTAGCCCCACTATCAATCAACCAACCATCTCAGTAAGAAGTGCTTATGGTCATGGTCAAAGAATAACACTCATAATCATAGAGATCATGATTAAAGTCCCAGTCACTATTGTTGATGGGGCCTGGGTTCCCATCCCATATGACAAAATCTCTAGAGTCAAACCCATGTTTCCATGTCCCATCTCTATTTCTTTGAGTATTACCATAATACCTGGATAAGGGATGACTAGATGGTCCTGCAACACTTGGATTCTCATCTTCAGTACACAGCAGAAGATGGTCATTGTGGCATCTGTATGTTCCAAAAGGAATCCATGGTATTCATGGAATCCCAATCAGTACTAGTGTATCTGTCTGTAGAATAATTGGGGATGTACTCAAAGTTACAGTAGTCTTCAATAGTATTGAATTCTCCCATTTCATTATCCATGTAGTCATGGATAAATTCTTCTGGAATAGGGTCCATAGTTCCAAGAGTCATTATATCACTCTTGTCATCTCTGATAGAAGTATCATATGAAATATCTTCATGTGTTTCTTCTTCCTCTATTTTGTCTAAGGATGGTTGATCAATTACCATAGATGCATAATCAACATCAAAAGTACCATCCAGAAAATGGGCTTTCCCTTTTCCTTTCTTGTTGGTCTTCTGTCTTTGTCTCCACTCAAAAGCTCTAGTTTTCTTCGATTTCTGCAAAGAAAGTGCAGATTTCTTTGAAGGAGAGCCTCCAGAAGTCTTGTTCTTGAACCAACATTGGTCTGATGTGTGTCCAGTCTTCTGGCAATGTCCACAGCAAACATTTGAGTTTGGAGCCTTCTTAATTGCATTAGTCCAGTTGATCTCAGCATAAGCTGGTTCAGAAATGCATTCAGCTAAAAACTTAACCTGAGTGTTACCTGCCTTCCTTGTAGAGTGAAGATTTGCCTCTGTAAGGATGTTGGCAGCGATTGTATCAGGGGTAAAGTCTGGTGTTTTGATGGTGTGAACTAAGGTAGTTGCCATCGAATCATAAGAAGGTGGTAGAGCAGATAAGATCATCATAGCTTTCAAGGAATCAGATAGGTTGAGACCAACTCTATCTGTTTGATGAATAATTGAGAGGAAATCAGAAACTTGGTTGTTCATTGAGTGAGTTTCATTGAAGCAGAAACATTGTGCCTGTCTGAAGATCATAAAACTCCCAGCAACTCCTTTCAGCATATAAAGATTCTCTAGGGTATTCCATAGAGTAAGGGCAATGGAAATCTTGTTATTTCCAGTTACTTGATGAGAGTTGAGTTGGAGGGATTGCATGGAGGGAGAGATATAAGCTGCAATAAGTGCAGCTGCCTTTCAATCATTGGCTTCCCAAGTAGCCTGATCTGTTTGAGTAGGTTGTGCATTCCATAAAGAAGTTCCATGAACAATGTCCCATTGTCTGAGCATTGTTAAAGCATTGCATAACTGATAGGACCATACCATATAATTGGTTGGACCTTCAAAAGTACCAATCTTTGAAGTGATCTCAGATCCTATTTTGATTGTGGCCATTGTTTTACCAAGGAATGAATGCACCTATTAGATCTTCAAAAGGGTTAGTTTCTGATGAAACAATTGGAAATGGAGTGAAAAGGGTATATATGATTTCTGGTTCCAATTCCTGATCTTCTGAAAAATAGAGTTGTTTCTAAACTTCCTCTTCTTCAGAATAGTAGCATGTCTGGTCATAGACCTGTTCTGCTATCTTTTTCCTGTATCTCCTGTCTTTCCCAGATTGGGAGCTCCTTTTCTTCTGTCTCCTCTTTAATCATCATAAATGCCACATTTCTGTGGCATGATGATTCTTCCTTCAATGCTCCAGGAAATCTTTTGTATGTATTGGTAAATATCATTCCTTGTACCATGTAGGTAACAGTAAACTAGTAAAGCTCTCCATTAAGTGGAGGTCTAGTTGCAGAAAGTAATGGTAATTCCATATGTATAATCTATCCTGTTGTAGGTATGTCAAGGATGAACAAAATCTATAAGGAGTTATAGGATGTGAAGAGGATGAGACATAAGAGGCAAAAAATAGTTCTAGAAGGGTAACCACTTTATGCTCTTCTTGGAGGGTATGGGTGAGTCCTTCAAGATTGAGACCTGTGGATGCATATGAATCTCCATAGTACACCAGCAGTGGCCAGACTCTTTGCATTGCTTCTAGTAATTCTTGAGCAACATCTGGTTGGTGGTGAATGGTGCTGAGGAGAAGGAGGGAGCAATTGGGATGGTTCTTCATGTAGGAGGAGATTCTGGAGATTGTGGATCTCTCCAACCAAGGATTTGATTTGATGAAGGTGTTTCAATCATCTAAGTTCTGCTCCATCTCTTTCTAAATCCAATTGCATGCGCAGTATACGATTTGCATTTCGAGCAGTGGATAGTATCAAGGCAAAGTGATCAGCTCTTGTGTCTTGTGAATTGTTCATGAGTTCAAATGTGATTGAGTTCTTCACAAAGACTATTGACTTGTTCTTCACTTCATTCTGTGAGGAGGAGCTGATCTAGAACCAATTGTTCATAAGCTTTGTATTCTCTTCTGAACATATTAGCCATGTTTTGATAGTAAGGATTCATGGCATAAAAATGTTGCCTCTGTTCCAAGTCCATTGCTGCATTCCATACATATATGGTTGGAACATCTCTGATGGAGGAAAGTCTTCCATTCATGTAGTTTCTTCAAACAAGGACTGACTGAGGTCCAACTTCAAAGTTGCCATCTTCTTTCAAATCATCAACTATGTAGACAGAGTCCTCTTCCTCCAAATGAGGAGGGGTAGCAAAATAAGTGGAAGAAGAGGTAGTAGCAGTGAATGGTAGTGTTGAAGGAAAGATCTGACTTATCTTTATCCTTTGCATTTCTGCATCGACTTTCTGGTATTCATTGTAATCCCTATTAAGAATCTCAAAACCTCTCTCATGGAGTGGCACTTGCACCATTTCATGGTATGATTCTGTAGGAAGTGCCCATCCTAAACCTTCTAGAAACGAAGCTGTTGTTTCACCTTCATAAATCATGCCAGTTATCCATTCATCTGGCATTGGATATCCTCCTTCTGAATAGTCGCTTTCCCTGGTATTGTTATACCTACCCCAAGATTCTTGAAACCCTAGAGCATACCTGTGAATCCTGATCACTCTCACATGTCAATCAGTCTTTTCTAGCATTTGAGTATGACTGCTAGATTGAATGAAGGGTATTCTTGAATTGATCAGGAAGCAGGGCACTAGGATTATCTGAGGGGTTACCACTTGATCCACTTCGACATGAATCATGACTGGTTCTCTCCTCTGTTGGAAGTCTTGAAGAGGAGGGATCTGCACATTCAACAGAATCTGAAGTCTCTCAACTTGATCTTCTATAAAAGTCATATATAGAAGTTCTGGAATTGCGAGGTCTTGTATCATTTGATCCATGTTCCAAAGTATATCATCCTGGAGGCAATGAGGGATTAAGTCTTGCTTTCCAAGATGGAATTCAATAAGTGAAGTGGTGGGTAGCATTGGACTCTCTCTATCTTGAAGTGAAGAGATGAGTTCTTCTGCATCTGTATGCTGTACCAGGCAAACAGTCTGTCTCAGGTGAGTGACCCCTAAGACATTGTGGACATATCTCGCTACCTCTATGATCTCCATATGACATTCCAGTTCATTCAGACACTGGTTTCTTTCCTCTGTAGTATTTCCCATGTGGTACTGGCCAAACATGGTTGAAGAAAAAGGAAGAGCAGGGTTCTGAGTGAATAGAACTGCATTGTTGACATTTGGAATGTAGAGAGGAAGAGGATGATCCAATAGTTCTTTGTTGTTTCCTAGACCATTTACCTCTAGGTGGGCTAGATCCGGAGTGATAACTTGGTCTGGAGTCGTTGCCAGGCTGGGAAAAGCAATGGTTTGGGCAGTCTCTTCCAAAGTGTTGACTTCTGCAAAAACTACAGGTGACATAGGTATTACCTGAGCATCTTCTGATATCCCATACATCTCCATTATCTCTTCCAGGTTGTTGGAAGGTCCTCTATTCTGAGGTTAGAGGGGAAGATGTGAGAGAAGAGGTATTGTTGTGCACTGGGAGGTCAACTTGTGTAAAGACTAGTCTTCTTTCATGATTATTGATTGATAAACCATGGAAGAGTTCATTGACACTCCTTGAGAGGTTTGCAAGTTCTGGGTAAAAAGAAGACCAGGGAGCAAGTGTGAGGAGTTGTCCAGAGCGATCCATTGGGAGGTTGAGGTGAAGACCATTGTTGGGTAAAAACCTAGGAGGAAGAATACTAGAAACAGGATTGTTTCTAGAGGTGACATTTTGATCTTGTGGGTGAAGGCTTGGATTTGATAAAGGAGTAATGATAATGGAAGGAGGCTAAGGAGGACAAAGGGGGTGAGGAGATAAGATGCCTTGAGTTGAAGAGTCATATGATGGTGGCTCATCATTGTGGGAAGATGGTTGTGAGATAGGAGTGAAACCAGTGTTAATTTCCACTGGTTGTTCAGAAACTGTCAGGAATGTGGATGGAGTGGGCTGTTCCTGGTTTCTAGTGCAATTTAACTGCACTAATCTTGAATAAAGGTTCCACAGAATCTCATCACTAGATCTGTCTTCTAAAGGAAGTGTCCTTTGATCTCTTGTCAAAAGTGACAAGGTAAGATGGTTTGGAGTGGCCAAATGTAGTCCAGGGAATGAAGAAGGTTCAGGAGCAGTTGAAACTCTTGTTTCAGGATGTGAAGAGGAACCAAAATTGGAACCAAAAATCCTAGATGGAGAAATAGAAGGATTAATAGTACTGACCCAATTTAGGGTTGTAATCTTGATCAGTTGATCAGTTTGTCCAGTATTTGTTACTGTAACAATCAGGGGTGAATCAGTACTAATCCTGAAGGTCATCGAAGATGATATGATGTCCCTTCTTCTCCATAACTGCTCTAAGGCAGTTAGAGTGTCCCATCCATTTTCTGCATCAAGTTGTGCATTGGATGTATATGCCAGCCACCTTATAAGTGCACTAATCATATAGGGACATCCAAATCTTTGTACTGCAAGCTTCAAAAGAGCCTCAAGCTCTGCTAATGCTTGTTCCACTTGTGACATCACAAATATTGAATGATAGTATGTGATTTATCAAGGGGAATGAAACAGGGCTCATAACCTATCAGAATGGGAGGAATCTACCCCTTCTGATTGGCACAGGCAGCAATGGGATGGTAGGATTGAATGCCAAGTGAGACTTACTTGACTTGCAGATGTGCTTGGTAATGAAGCAAAGTAGGAGGTGATTCCTAATACTTGTAGGGGCAAGTGATGGTATGTATTCACTTCTTAGGATTGTCCTCTGTACATGTGGGTTTATATACTACTGAGATAGTAGGTTAAGTAATCATGTATATGTGTCTATATGGCCTCATCCTAAGTACATATGGTGTTGATATTGCGTCAGTATGATGTGATCCACCTAGTCATGAAGATTGCTAAGTGCATGACTCAGATATGGTGCAATAGTTAGCCATGATGATGTCTTTTCTATAGTAACCATCAGATCTCTGAGTCTTTCATAGTTAGAATGACTAGGATTGAATCAGGTTGACACAAAGGAGTCAATAGAAGTCAGTATGACTCTTAGAGAGTCATATTCTAGACTTAGTTAGATTATATAGTTACTGCTCTCTTTAATCTAGATTAGATCAAGGTCTAGAGCACACTTATCTTATCTATGATTACTTCATCACTATAGTACTACCATACTCTTGCAATGTGTTACATTTCTACCCATACACTCTCTTACACTTCTCTTTTCTTCTCTTTTCATTGGCCTCCACATTCCTGGAGTTGACCTGGGCTTTACCTTTCACCATGCCTAAACTGTGCTTTATCTTCAGATCTTCCTTTCCACACACAGCATGGCTTCTTGATTGACACTCTCATTGTTCCCTCTTATTTCACACTTGATCAACAGCTGTCATTTTGTCTTGACAGCTGCTATGCATTTCACTTTGACAGCTGTCAGTCTCAACCCTTGACACCTGTCTCTTATTCATTACTGAGGTAGTGTCCTTTCCTGCACCTACCCTACATAACAGTCTGTGTGCTGTAAGGAACTGATGTTCCTTATAGTGGTATAGGCCAATTTCTCCATCCATGTGCATAGTCCAGGTCATCCCCACTATCCCCCCTTCACTGCCATGTGTTCAGCATACATCCAGACTGGTCCAACACATCCAAACCAGTGCAATATGTCCGGACCTACAGAACTTGACCAGGCACCCATAGTCCATGTTCTCAAGAAGTCCCCTGTCTAGTAAATCTTTCAGTGAGTGACCCCTTTTGTTTCTCCTGACTTATAACTATGCTACATACATCCGGACCACCATTGGACATGTCCAGACCACTGGTATGTACATCCAGACCTACTACATTTAGCTTACCAGTTATTGTATATACTTTTTATTCATCCTTTTCACTCATTTTCACCCCAGTTGCATCCGGACATCTTTTATTACTCATACATCGCTCATTACATTGCTTACATAAGTCTCGGGTGTGCCCAGACTATAAACAGGTGTATGTACACTCAATATACAGTTCCCTTTCGATCAAGAAACTACGAATCCATCAGATCTGTGCCTGGTATAACAATTCTCAAGTCTGAGTCATTGAAACATATGCCCAGACACTCCATTCCCATCATTTTACCCTCCGGACACTTTGCACTTGGACCTACTGCCTATAGAGCTTAGGAGTAGATGTCCAGTACCATCTATTAGAAGGGATAGTAAGTCCAGAGTTTTACCTTTTCTTTTCTTCTCTTCTTGAATCCCTTTGGGATGAGCATATCATTCCTTCACTCTAAAACTACTGACACTCCTTATACACACCAAGGAGGTTATTTATTTTACAGTGCAGTTTGGATACGTATATAAAGCCAGTACTTTACATATGATACCTTAGCTTAGTTCTCCCTTGTCTTACCTAGCATTTGCAACATTAGTTTGCTGGCTAGTTCAAGGTCCCCTAAGTCTCCTTATTGTCTCCTCATCTCTTGCCACCTCCAGCAAGACTCTTAAGACTCTCTACACTTTAGGAAACCTTTGTATGTTCTATAAACCACACACCATGCTCACTTTGTTCTTGCAAGGGCTATGCTCGACCTTATCAGGGCCAAGCATAACACAATGATAGTCTGTCTTTCTCCTAACACTAATACCCTTTGGTACTAGTGTAATCATGAATGAGTCATGGGGCAAAGGTTTCAGCTCTTGGATGATTGCATGGCTGATTCCAGGTTGCCAACCTTAATAGCTGTTCTGAGTGCCACCTGTATGTTGTGAATGCAAAAGAGCAAACACTGAAATCAAAAACTGGAACAATGATAGCATACTGATGATACTTTGTTATACTTTGTTAGGGGATCTGTAATCACCACTGCAGGGCTTGATATTCTAGCTGGACTGAGTGATAGAGTAGAGAGGGTAACCTTGTGTGGACTCACTCCTTTGCAGATGAATATTCAAGTAGATTAGGCTGAGGGATGACAGCCAACAAGAGTCCCTTCATATACTATAGTTACATGTGCATGGACTGAGCAGTGCATGAGAAAAGAAGCAAACAAAGATTAAAGCTGAGCTTCTATCAAATGGAAGAGAAGCAAGAGAAGCCAGCAGAGATGAAAAGAAGTATGCCATGCCTGATGTGCATGTAAAAAAGCACAACACATGCTAGACACATGGTGTGGCAAAATGGAAGAGAAGCATGACCCTGAATATGCAGGTGCCATGTAAAGATGTGAAGTAGTGAAAAGGTGAAAGTATCACATGACCTTGTGAATGTGTGAAGATGTGAAGAGATCATGTGATCTGAAAGATAAGATAAGATAAGAAAAAGAGAGAGAATCATACAAGTGTCTAAACAGATTTACAACACTTTCCCCTCTCAATGCTTAGCTTTCAGATGAGCAAGTTAGATTTTCATAAGGCTTGACTAAATCATGGAAAGGAATTCCAGAAACTTGTAGTGGACAAGGTGCTAATGGATGAGTTTTATGGAATATTGCTGTAGCTTTTCTAGCATTACCAAGATGAGAAGCCAGTTCCCAGGTACAGTCTGAATCAGACCAGCCCTTCCAATGAACTAGATAGTGCAACTTTCCATCCTTTAACTTGGCATCCATGATATAGTCAACTTCATATTCTTTATCTTCTTCTTCCATAACAACTATAGCATCAGGTTGAAGCAGAGATTGCCCTTTGACTGAATTGTGATAGGGCTTGATACAAGATATGTTAACTACAGAATGTATATGCATCCTGGCAGGGAGTTTTAGCTGTACTGCCCCTGGCATAATCCTTTCAATAACATAGGGACTGATCCATCATTGAGTGAGTTTCTTGGATGGGTAGGGTAGTTTCAGATGTTCAGTAGATAACCAGACTTGCTGGCCAACCTCAGGGACAAAGGTTATTGAAGAGTGAGGCTTATTCAGCATCCTCTGTCTAGTAGCCATCAAGACATGCTGAATTTCCTCATGAGCCTTGGCACAAGTGATCCCAAAAGGTGCATCTGAATCTATAAAACCAAGATAAGGGAAATAATTCTAAGCAATTTGAAAGGGAGAATTGCCTATTGCTGTAGAGAGGGAATTATTATGGTGGAATTAAGCCAACTTCACCCAATCAACCCAATCTTGCTGTTGTTTAGCAACAAAGCTTCACAAGTATGCAATCAACTCCTGGTTGATATGTTCAGATTGACCATCAGTTTGTGGATGATACAAAGTAGAAATTTTCTGGTCAATTGAAAGAGACTTGCAAAGTTCCCTGGTAAATTCAGAAATAAATTGTGTTCCCCTATCAGAAACAATGGTGCTTGGTAAACCATGTTGGCACCAAACATGATCCCTAAATAAACAAGCCAACTGAGAGGAGGAGATAGTCTTGCTGCAAGGCACAAAGACAACTTTCTTGAAGAAATGATCAACAATAATGCAAATAGAATCAATGTGAGAAATAGAAGAAAAGCTGGAAATAAAATCAATAGAAATATCCTTTCACAGGTGGGTAGCAGTGGGAAGTGGAAGGGGGGTGATGCCAGAGAGATGTTGATGTCCTCTTGTGCTAGCACAAGTCTGACATCCTTTGATGAAAATTTTAAGGTCTTTAGTGACTTCAGGCCAATCAAAGTATCTAGATAAGAGGTGGAGTGTTCTGGCTTGACCTGAATGTTCTGCCAATAGAGAATTGTGGCAGAGGTTCAAACATTCAACTTGTAAAGCTAAAGAAACATAAATACAACCAGATTTCTTGAAGACACCAGATTCCCCATCATAATCAAACTAATGTGGGATATTGTCAGTCATAGACAGAGTATGTTCTTTTATTTTTTGATAAAAGGATAAAGAAATAGAAATATTGCACATAAAGGAAAAAGAGGGAAGCATAGTGATGTTTGTGTTTATTTTTTCTGCTGCCACTCCATAGTCTGGTCTTTTAGATAAGGCATCGGCTCTACCATTCTGTGATCCCAGTTTGTAGTGGATCTGGAAGTTATATTCCAGAAGAATAGTGTGCCATCTAGCCTGTTATTGGAAGAGATCTTGTGGTTTTTTCCAAAACTCTAAGTTCTTGTGATCTGTCCAGACTTCAAAGTGTGGGAGACCAATAAGATAATGGCACCATTCCTGTAGCACTCTAATAATAGCCAGCAATTCTTTGTCATAGATTGGATAATTGCACTCTTCTTTTGAAAAAGAATAGGAGTAAAAAGTACAAGGTCTCCAAAGACCATCTTTGCATTGCTGGGAGAGAACTGCACCTGTTGCCAAATCAGAAGTGTCTGCTTCCAATTGCATAGGAAGTGAGGTATTGGGAAATACAAGGAGAGGTGCAGAGGTAAAGCAGGATTTGAGCTTATCAAAAGCTTCCTGTTGACTATTTTCCCATATAAATGGTTGATCTTTTTTTGTTAGTGAGGTAAGGGGTTTAGAAATATTGGTAAAATCTTAAATGAAACACTGATAATAATTACAAAGTCCGAGGAAGGATTGAACATCTTTGATGTGCTTAGGGGCTGGCCATTCCAGAATAGTGTCAACTTTGTCATTATCTTTGAGATGTTGTAATACTTCCTGAACTATTTGTTTATGCTTAGCATGTGTTTTTCCTTTAGTGAAGACATTGATGTCATCCAGATAGATTAGGACACAGATCCACATATCCTTATAGATATCATTCATCATTTGCTGGAATGTTGCCAGGGAATTAGTCATGTCAAAATACATAACTAGTGGTTCATATGTGCCTTCCAGGGTAATGAATGCTCCTTTCCATTCATCACCTTCTTTGATGTGGATGTTGTTGTATCCCCATTATAAATCAAGTGTCATAAACATATCAGTGTTACACTTTTCTCTACATCTTACACTTGTATTTCTACAGACACTAGCAGATATGCTTTTCTCTTCATTATGCAAACCTTATAGTGCTGACTCATCACTTCCCACATTATGTCATTGACTGTGCTTCACTTTCTGATCTTCATTTCCATACATAGCTTAACTCATTCACCATTCATCAGCACTCTTCTATTTTGTCATCACTTGTGTTTTGCTATTGGCCACTCACTTATGACTCACTCTGACTCCGGATAGACCTGCCCTACAGCATGGTCTGTGCGCAGCATTCATAGGTATATAAAGGCAAACACTAGCTACTGTACTTTAGCTTTCATCTCCCTTGTGCAATTCTTTGCCATTGTATCATCCACTTGTAATACAACTTGCTTGCTGCCTCTTGTCACTATTGCTTGGTCAGCAAGCCACCTCTTGCCAACAACAGCTAAGGCTATTCTAAGGGTTACACTACATATCCATCAACTCTAACCCACTTGGCATTAACCAAGCCAACTTCATCTTGATTGCCTAGTACTCTCAAGGGCTACATTCAGTCCTACCCAGGTTAAGTGTAACAAAAGACAAAAGCTTCTCATCAAAGGCATCTAGTATTACCTAGTATGCACCACCCTCCACAACATCTCAACCACTGCATCAACCACAATGCCTATCGCTCTATTCCTGGTGAACCAACCAAGCCCTTGCTCAATCATCATCAGAAGAATTCAGTTCTTCCCCCACCTCCATTGAATCTGACCAAGACATCACCCTGTTACACTTTTTCTACTTGTACTACTAAAGTGCGTTCTTGTCTCTTTGCTATGAAAACCCTTTCGTGCTGACTCATCCTTTCCCACATTATGTCATCGACTGTGCTTCGCTTTCTGCTCTTCTTTTCCACACACAGCTTGACTCATTTACTATTCATCAGCACTTTCTATTTGTCATTGCTCATGTTTTGCCATTGGCTACTATACTTACAACTTGCTCTGACTCATAGCAGACCTGCCCTACAGCATGGTCTGTGCGCAGCATCCATAGGTATATAAAGGCCCACCTTCGATACCGTACTCTAGCTTTCGTCGCCCTTGTGCATACTCTGCCATTGTATTATACACAAGCAATATACTTGCTTGCTGTCTGTTGCAACTGCAAAGGAGCAGACACTGCCTAACCTATGACTCCGTGGTCCTGTTGGGTGACTCGGCATCTTCATACGGGGCGGAACCTATAATGTCGGAAATAGGAGTGCTTGAATAGCAGAAAGGGAATGCAGATAAGAAGAGGGGGCGGATGATAGAGGGGGCCCACTATAATGAGATCTCCTAGCATACTTTTGCAATGCTATAATAGCAGCTGTACTCTTGCAACAGTGCTCTGTCTTCATCCTAATACTTGCAGCTATCTGCAAGCATAATTGTAGTTGAGCCAGAGGGGCTCTTGGGTGATTGCATGATTATCTGGAGGGTATCACCCTGTACGGCGCTGTGCCACCAAGCCACAGAGACTTCTGGAAATAATTTAGTAAACTGGTAAAGACTGGTTTGCATACCACAAGATGGGGATAAGTCTTGACATGGGATACGAGCTTGCTGGCTGAACTGGAGGGGTGGATGGAGGTTGGCTTTATCTCCAGCTAACCTCACTCCCGGGCACTATTACTGGCAGGTGGGCAAATAGTCAGCGACTACTTGCGCTTAACTTCACTAGGCCACCTATTGCTAGGCAGAGTAGGAGAGGTAACAAGTGGATTAGGCTGGGGGGACACCAGCCATCTCATAACCCCTTATATACGGTACAAGAGGATGCACAGACCAAGCTGTGACTGTATCTAGGGTATAGGGAATTACTGTATGTAGCTGTAGGGTAAAGGGTAAAGTCCGTGAGGCAGCAGTAAGGCTGGCCTCGATGCAAACACAATGTAAGGCATGAGGTTTAGAAGATTAAAAGTGTACCTCATGCTAGAATATGAAATGAATGATCGATCACAAGATGTGAAAGATTAGGGAAGGGATTGTGGCAGAGATCCATCTAGGATCTTGCAGGGTCATGAAGAGTGATTGTACTGATCAAAGGGAAAGGTGGAGGTGTAGAAGGCATGGTAGCCTGTAGGTGAATGATCAGAGTGTGATGTAATCGGTGTGAGTTCATGAAAGAGTAAAGAGGGTGAAGGTGTGAAGATGTGACAGGTGATGGAGTGATGTGTGAAGGGTCGGAAGGGTCACGTGATCAGGGAAAAAGATAGGTTGTAAATATTCGTAAGTTCACAACACTGTCTCCCTATGCTATCGCTTAGTCAGCAAGCCCCTCAAGCCTGCCAATGCTAAGGTGATCACTAAGTGGTTACGCTACATATCCACAGGCTCTATTTTACTTGACACTCACCAAGTCAACTTTGTACCATTGTTTTAGCGATCTCAAGGGCTACACTTAGTCCTACCTGGGCTAAGCGTAACAAAAGATGAAAGCTCCTCATCAACAGCATCTAGTACTATCTAGTACACATCACCCTTCACAATGTCTCAACCACCACACCACCCACAATGACCATCAATCTACTCTTGGCAAACCAACCATACCCTAGCCCAGGCATCATCTGAAGAATCCAGCTCTTCCCCCACTGATGAGGAATCTGACCAAGACATCACTCCATCGGACGCAGCAAGCAACCAACTTGCTACTCAGCTAAGTCACGCCTTATCTGCCCAGGCATCTATCCCCAGAGTCCCTACACCGCCCTCTCCCCCTTTCATTCCTCGAACTCTCCCATTTTCTATTCCTACCACCTCTACCACCACACCAATGTCTCACAAACCAGTCGAACTCTGACTTGGTACACCTGAACACTTTGATGGGGACTACAAGAAAGCCATCCCATGGCTTGAAACTGTCATCTTCTACTTAAACATAAATGAAGACATCTACACCACCTCCACTAAGAAAATTGCCTTCACCCTCTTGTACATGACTAAGGGAAGCGTGGCCACTTGGGCTCATACCTTTAGGACTAAAGCCTATGATGCCACCACCAGGATGGTCAACATGGGAATATTCCTGGATTTCCAGAAGGGATTTAAAGAAACCTTCCAACACCATGACCTCATCAACAAAGCGATCCAATGGTTGACAACGACTAGAATGGAGTATAGTTCCAAGAAGAAAGGATACGAACCCTCCATTACAGAATACAACACTGACTTCGACACCAATGTAGCTAATGCAGGGATAACCAAAGAACAAGTCCTCATCGGCTACTATGCAGCAGCTATACTGATAACTATCATGAGACGGATTTACACTATGGACGAAGTACTGAAGAAGATTACGAATTGGAAAAAGAGAGCTGTAACTTTCATTTCTCAGAATGAACAAGCTGATCAAATTGCCTCACATTTGAGGAAATCCTACTTCCAACTGTACTACATCCCATGACAATATGAAAATACCAAAGACCCCAATGCGATGGACATAGACAGGGTAAAGATAGCCAAGCTCACCCCAGAAGAAAGAAAATGATGCAGGGAGAACAAACTCTGCTTCCACTGCAGAAAACCCAGGCATACCAGCACCCAGTGTAATGCCTTCAAACCACTTCCCTCCCCTCCATGAATGAAGAAAACTCATGTCACCAAGAAAAAGAAAAAACTTCTGAAGCTGGAAGAGGTGACCAACAGTGAAGATGAAGACAAGGGGAGTGAAGCGACAGTTAAGGTAGTTAAGGGTTTTTAGAACGGGGAACACCATCGATGCAAGTGTCTCCCCAATGTTTTTATGCTAATGTAGTTGTATCCAAGAATCAAAACTCACTGAACATTCCCATTCAATTCTTGGTCTCCATAAGCAAAAAGAAAAGCATCTCCACCCATGCCCTTATTGATAGCGGGGTAGAAATCAATTGTATCGACTGGAGCTTCGTAAAGAAACATTAAATTCCTCTCCAATGACTCACCAATCCCATCAAAATCCAAAATGTTGACTCCTCTGCAAACAAACAAGAATTGGCCAAATACAAAGCAGTCCATTATCTCAACATCAATGGACTGTTCTGACTGGTAGAATTCATCGTCATTCAGTGTGGAAGCAATAATATCATCCTAGGCACACCTTGGCTTCGAGATATCAATCTCACCATCAACTGGAAATGACAAACCATCACCATCCCTCTATCCACCAACCAATCTAAGAACTATTACTCCACCCATGCCACAACAAAGAAGAACATAAACCAGTTACGCCAAACTAGGGCACCACAACATGTCAATATGGTAAAGGAAGAAACAAGTCATTTCTTCAATTATCTTCAATGTCATTCACTCAAAGAACAATTAATACGTACAGTAACTAAGGCACAATGACAATCCTCTACAAGTTGAATGAAGAAGGCAGGGAAATATTTCTTGTCACTGAAAGCAATCAACGCCACCACCTCGACATCCTTGGCCATCGATGCCTTAAAAGATAAACCAAAGGTCACTTTGCCTGAAAAGTTCTCACCATTCTCTAGAGTGTTTTCCCAAGAAGTGGACAATCACCTCCCACTGACCCAACCCTATGACCACGAGATCAACTTTAAAGAATCCTTCAAACCATGGATCGGGAAACTCTATCCCCTCAACCCCGATGAGAAAAAAGCCACCAAAGCATTTCTAGATGAGAATTTGAAGTCTGGGAAAATCTGACCTTCCAAATCACCTCAAGCATCACCATTCTTCTTCATTAAAAAGAAGGTTGGGAAATTACTACCCTGCCAAGACTACCAATATGTCAATGAACACACCATCTGTGACACCTACCCACTTCCTCTCATCTCAGATTTAATGGACAAGATGAAAGATGCCAAACTATTCACCAAGTTCGACATATGATGGGGGTACAACAATGTACAAATAAAAGAAGGTCACCAATGGAAAGCAGCCTTCATCACGCACAAAGGGCTTTTTGAACCAACTGTAATGTTCTTTGGATTGTCCAACTCACCTGCCACCTTCCAGTGTTTTATGAATGACTCCTTCCATGACCTAATAGCTGAAGGATGGCTGGTAATTTACATGGTCGATTTACTGATATTTTCTCCAGACCAACAAACCCATGACGAGTGAACCAAGAGAGTCCTCGCTCGAATGCAAAAACTCAATTTACATCTAAAACTGGAAAAATGCACCTTCAATAAAGAAGAAATGGATTACCTAGGTATGGTAGTAAAACCCGGGTCTATCACTATGGACCCTGTCAAGCTCAATGGCATCGCCAAATGGCCTACCCCGAAAACAGTTAAGAAAACCAAATCCTTTCTCGGTTTTGCTAATTTTTATAGGAAGTTCATTCCCAACTATTCCAACATCGCTCGACCACTAATCAATCTAATCAAGAAGACACAAATGTGGAACTGGGACACGTCATGCATCCAAGCCTTTGAATGGCTGAAGACTCTCTTTCTATCTAAACCTACACTATATTTCCCTGATATCACTAAACCTTTCACCATCATCACAGATGCTTCATTAGTAGCATCCAGAGGAGTCCTCATGCAAGAAGATGATAACGGTCAATCCCACCCATGCTCCTACCTTTCACAATCATTCTCCCCTACAGAATGCAACTATAATATCTATGACTGTGAATTGTTAGCAGTCATTCGCACCCTGAAAACCTGGCATCATTACCTCCAGGGTGCTACCCACCCTGTCCATGTCCTCACCGATCACAAAAACCTCACCTACTTCAGAGAAGCCCAGAAGTTGAACTGCTGACAAGCCCACTGGCTCCTAGATCTAGCTGACTTTGACTTACAACTACAACACGTCCCTGGAACTCAACTTGCAG
>JBBPKD010000443.1:0-14615 GCA_038089075.1 Singerocomus inundabilis
TATGGTCCATTATCCCCTTTGGAGAATACAATAGTACAGTACAGTATATAAGTTGTATATTTCGCACTCGAGCACCTCAGTCTGTTGCACTGCACGCGACTGAGGTGAGCTGCTTATTTCCTACTTCATTAGTCACTTGAGTTAACTTGTACCTAGTTGTTCTTACTAGGTGAATATATAATAGTCTGTTGCACTGCACGCGACTGAGTTGTTCTTACTAGTCGTGCGCTCGCATCCCGATCCAGTGCATATTTCTATCAGCCCTGACTCACAGGACCTGGGTGAACGTGCTTCAACGACATCATCTTCCCTGGATCGTCGGAAGTGATGTCCAAATTATGGTGCGCACGCCTCCCTGACATCGCAGCACTCTACTGGTATATTATCTCTGATCACTTTGGTTCATCCCAACACAGGCTTTTGTTTTTAATTGTATCACCTGTAAGTGCACCTTCTCGCTCTTGCCTGATTTATTCTTCACCACAGGGTCTGGGTTGCCTCGTCGATGCGGTGAGTTTACTGACTTTATATGACGTCTGGTATACTTGCACGAGTGATTTTAGATGTCTGTGGTGCCATATCCACCATTGTGCTCACGACATTTCATTGAGCTCACCAGCTAAAGCACACATCTGGGGACATGATGGTCTCTGTGTTTGAACCTGTTTTACTGTACCTGGCACACCCACTTGGTTTCTCACTCGACTCGTGGTAGATATCTGAGGCATGTCAAGTCTCTTCGTCCTCAATCGAGACTTGTGTCACCTTTTCTATTTGTTCACTTATGTGACCATTGACACAATCACTCAATGCATGCATGTATCATGTAAGTACAAGATTTCAATGTCTACAAGAGGCCACTGTTGGTCCCTCCAACATAACCATATGGAGCTGTACAATCTTCTGCGTAGGAATTCCAAGGGTTATTCGGAAGCTCGCATTTAGGGTTGCCATTACCGATGGATGAACCAACACAGACGGAAGGCGAGCTTGCTGTCAGAGCAAAGACCTATTTGGTGCCAACTCAATATCTTCAGATTTTACTGATCACGTGGGCACTCACGTTACTGGAGCCCGTGAATACACACTCAGTCCAAGTTCCTGGGTATTCGGTGGATGGGTAAGAACAGGTGATAGTGTTACCAGAGCAATTCCAGTGGTTGAGAGTTACTGCTCCTTCATTGTTTGGAAGGTAGTCGTAGAGGTAATTTTGGCATGTCAGGCATGCACTCGCACGAGTGGAAAGCCCAAGGAAGGTAGTGAGGACGACAGCTACTGAGACTGCAAAATAGAGCATTGCTAGCCGAATGGACTACAAATTCAGATGGTCCTTTGTGGTAAGTTAACCCGCGTAGCATGCTGTGGATCAATAAAACTCACTGATTCAGTGATTCACTGTCTTGGTCACTGACACTTGATCGCAGTTGTCGCACTCGATGGTTTGTTTTCGCTTTATAGCATGACCGTCTGCTCTATTCGGGACTGTTCTCAAGCTCAACAGAGATTCACTTTACCACATGCGAGAGAAAAGTTGTCCTTCCTGAGGTACAATGGAAAGGAGCATCACTTGAAGACGAAGTCAAATTAAATTACACGGAAACCGGCTACTGGGGCAGTTACTATGTGAGAAGAACAGTGTTCTGATGCGACATGTAATCTGGTGACTGGTGCCAAAGAGAGCTTTCTCTTGTTCATAGTGGAACGTGTGTTCACACCATATTACGGGCTTGGTCAACAGTGACATCGCTTTCCCTCGACATGGAAGAGGCTGTGCGCCGGGTCTCAACTGACGAATGAAAATGAATCCATTTTGCAATGAAAATCCCATCACCTATGTAAAGTTGGTTTTTCATTCTCAGCCATTGCCCGTTATAATCTAGCTCCTTCATTGAAGGGCGTCTATTCGAACACACGTTTCGTGGGTAGGTCCGAGGTCGTCACTCGCGTGGGCCGTTCTCCGTCACTTCTGCCTGCCATGCTTCGCAGGGGGTATCAGAATTACAGATAAATGTCTGCTCGCGTCAGTGTTTGAGAAGCAGGGCATGAGTGAGATCTGAAACGCGTCGAGTCGTGGAGTCGTGATGTGAAACTGACACACTGGCATTTTGTTGCTTGTGGCTTCGTCCCCCAGAATAGAATATGGCTGGTTGACTGAACTACATGTCGTCGGAATATACCGATTGATTGTTTTAATTCCTACCACGGGGCAAGGGATTGAGTAAACAAGAACCACAATAGCAGGCAAGTTCATTCCGTAGGGTAAATTCTGAGGTCAGTACCAAATATTAACATATCACATTACCTGTGTGCTTGTGCAGCTGAAATCATCCAAGATCATTGATGTTGAGAGAAAATAAACTCTAATACAGTAGCTTAGCTTTCCAATAAGAGCCGCAGTAATGACAAATAAGCCATGGTCCGGTTAATCCCATGCTGCAGGATGTGGGTGAAATTAATAATGTGAAAGATTATGTGACTTTGGAAACGTGATAACGCATTGCAAGGCTGTCACTGGCACGCAGATGGGGACTAGTATTCGAAGTGAAGTCGGAAGTTACACTATGACCGGCCACCAAACTGCCATATGCGGGGAATACGTAGGGAACAGTGTTAAATAACTCAGCTAATCTGGGGAAACAACCCCTTTTATGTGACGGGATTAAACAGTGAAGCATAGAGGCCTGCAAAGTCAGAAGCCAGAGCAGAGAGGGAGGGCAAATTTCAGAGGTCAAGAGCTGGAGGTCGGGGAAGAGCAAGGGGCTGAGAGTCCAAGTCATAGGCGGAGAAGTGAGCAAGGTGTCAGGAGTCTGATTCGGAAGAAGCCGAGAGTAGAATAGAGTCAGCCATCACAGCAGTTGGAATATCAGTCTGCCCCTCTGTCTCACCCTGGCCAGCCCAACGGACACGTACTTCTCCCCGTCCATGGTGGAACACACGTTGGCCTTGAGAATTTGGATATATGTTACATTCAACAGTGTTGGCCTCCCATAATGGTAGAAATTGTGACACAACAGTTGTATTATTTGGAGGTACAACTTGCGACCAGAGTCAAGCAACCAACATCTCCCGTTCAGTGAGTCCGAGACGTTCCTAGCCTACAATATGGTGGATGATACATGGCTGGCTAGTAATGTTCCGTTCTGCACTCCTGGTTGCTGCATCGTCGCCAGCTTGCTGGGATTCTCTAGTCATGCGAGTGCAGCCTCCCTAGCCTGCCCAAACTGAATTTTGGATCCCTTTCCCGACGGACGAGGAAATGACTCAATTAATGGACTTGCCCTGGTAACACCGTCACCTGCTACTACCCGTTCGTGACCTAGGCACGTTCACTGCATGCACATTTACACTGAGCACTTCTGCTTCCGTAGGTACTTACATCATCCGTGACTATTGGGATCACAGGCTTTGGAACTGGTGGCAAGGAACCCCTCCGTCTACGCTAGTTTGTATATCGAAGAGTACAACAGTGGTCTCTTGTAATGCAGTCCCAGCACTTGTAATGAAAATGTTATATATTGAGCCCCAATCATCTTCCATAGGTGATAGAAAACAATTGCCATGAAAGCAGGCAGGTTGATTTTGTTGACCGTGCCCATAATTTAACGGATATTCGCATAACAGTACTTGGGACTCACCAGACAGGCAGGGCCTTCTCCGTTGAGAACAAACCTTGATCTTCAGTTGACCCACGACTGATCCGAGCAACTACCAAGTGTACAGCAGCTGACTTATCTTCCCTTGTGATGCTACAGTTCCTGAGATGCTTGGCGTGTGTGAGGGAACAATTGAACATCCGCCACGACGCGGGGCCTATGTTTACTTGACGACAGAAACTATAAAAGAACATACCATTCTCCAGAGCAGGTAAGCTTGAAACGAGAGAGTAAAGGACCAAGTGAGTCTCAGCAATCACCGCCTGCCTCGCGTCCTCGAGCCCTGACCTTGAACATCCCGAAGAGAAAGAATGATTCGGTGTTTTGTGCTCATTGCAACTCTAGCGGCAACGCTACTATCACTCTCGACAGGGACTCGTGCCACATGCCTTGCCTGCCCCAACTGCGTTTATGAAGAGGGATGTCTCTACTCATGGACATGCTCTGGGACCACCATTACTTGCTATTACCCGTCTGCTGCAAATCCCGGTACTTATGATGGCTGTGTGTTCACCGGAACACTAACGGATGCCGGATACTACGTTCGTGTTGGCTCTCCAGTAACCAAACTTGCGCATGCTTACCCAGACTATCTACAGCAATTCCTGCAGACTGGCGGACCGGCAGTCTGTGATGGCATAGTCATCGGGGATAACTCCAAGTGCGAGCCATATAACAATCCATGGAACGTCCCAGGAGACAAATGTACATCCTCTGGCTCGTATGTTGGAGAACCCGGTAGCAAATAGTCTAAGGAAGTGGATCCATATCCAAGATGAATACATATATCGGAGTGGTTACTCTCATTGAGAAGATATGGTACCCACCTGAGCCATGCATATGTCCATGCGACTGGCATGCATCCTTCAGTGTCACTGTTCGGAACAAGTGATTCTCGCACCTGCATGAATATAGGCTAAAAATGAGAGATCACAACCTCCATGCTTGAAGTTCACAGAACAAGCATACGAAACAAGTATCCGCGCATGTGGCGGCCCCGGGTGGCTGTTGTTCACTGCCCCTGAGGGTTCTGTACAACCTAGTGTGATACCCACGCCAGTAAAAGAAATTATGTGGCACCAAGCTGTGGTCACATGACGAGTACTACTTGTCTGCTCGCAAGTCGGAAATTCAGCAACTGTAGGTAAGTTGCAGTGCAGACAAGGTGATTTTCATTCGTCGTCTTTAGTCTATCCAAAGAATCAAACCTTGCCACTGTTATTGTACCGATGCGTGTACATATCATATCCATACAAGATCTCAATGTTTACAAGAGGCCGTTATCAGGCCTAACCCTCTGCAGCTGTACACGCTTCTGTTTGGATATACCAAGGGTTGTTCGGGGGTTCGCACCGGGGGTTTGGTATACGGTAGAGCAAGTGGATGGCGAGTCCGACGTTAGAGTAAAAACCTATTTGGTCCCATTTTAATACCTTTAGCTTTCACTGACTATGTAGGCACTCACACTATTGGAGCCTGTGAATTCGCACTCGGTGACAACTCCGGCGGCAGTTGCATAGTAGCAGGTGACGGTGTTACCAGAGCAAGTCCAGTAACTGAGAAGTGCTGCTCCATCGGCGTAGATGGAATTCGTGCAAGATCAGCATGATGCACTCGCACGAGTGGAAAGCCCAATGAATGTGGAGAGGATGACAGCTAGCGAGACCGCACAACGAAGCATTACTCTCCGAGTGGACTACGAATCCAAGTAGTATATTTGTTAACATGGCTAACGTTGTGGACTGATGTAACTCACCAATTCAGTGTTTTGGTCACTGACAGTTATCTGCAGTTGTCGCACTGAATGTTTCTGTTTTAACTATTATAAGATGACAGTTTGCTCTGTTCTAGTCTGTTCTTGAGCTATTTATCAGTGGTGAGAGTTTCACTGGGGTGCTGAGGCCCAGCAGAAACATTCTCTACCATCGGGAGGAATATCGGGTGAGAAGAGCTTTCTCATGGAATGTGATATCAAGCAAGCAAGGGTAGCAATATCAAGGAGGTCTTTCTTGGATTTGTATATTATCTGGACCTCCGTGATGTTGGCATGCCTCGAATACTCTGTTCCCCAGCTGGTTGCCAACCGACCGCAGAGTCTTGTCGAATGTAGGCACGTGTGACTGGGGACATCGCGATGCACGACACGCGATATTGACATATGCTAGGTTGCTAGCCACGTTTTCGTACAAGCGTGACTAGCAATAGGCATTATGCTGTAGAGTAGGTCCACCGATGCAATGAGCACCTGAAAAACACAGTTCAATATCCCAAATTTCCCAAAGCTGTTTGGAAAAGTTGGTGTGACTCTATGAACGAGTTGTCGGAATAACAACCACGTGCACAGCCCGGCCCGTGATCAGATCAAAGCAATAACTGGTGAGCACATGATGGACGCTCATATATACAGAGACCGTATCGACAATCATTGTACCTACATCGCATACCTTTTATCTTTCGTACTTTACTGTGTTATTTGGCAGTGCACATCACTGATGTGATGTGCCTTTACCTTTATCCCCTTGAGCTAGTATTCAATACTTTCGTATATAAGATGTACCTTTCGCTCTCGAGCACCTCAGTCCGTTGCATCGCACGACGACTGAGGTGAGCTACTTACATTCTACTTTACCAGTGGAACTCAAACTTACTCATACATAGTTGCTTCCTTTAGGTGAATACATTATAGTCCGTTGCATCGCACGACGACTGAGTTGCTTCCTTTAGTCGTGCTCGCATTCCAGATCAAGTGCCTATTCCCATACGAGTTACAGGATCGGCTCTCCGCGGATCAGCGGAAAGATGCATTACTTGGAGACGGGAGCGGAGTTGAATTCAATTACACGAAGACCCGCCACGTGAGACATTGACCGTGCGGAGAGCACCGCACAGGGGCGACACCATCTCAGTCACGTAGTCTGGTGACCGAGGCCACAGAAGCACCACAAACGTTTTCTCATCCAGGTTGTAATGTGTATTCGCACCGTATTGCAGGCGTGAGCACTGGCAACATTACTTTGCCTTGTCATGGAGGGGGTTTAAGGTTGGGACCCACAGTGATCTGATCATGGGTAAAACATCTGCTCATTAATATTTGAAAAGTGGGGCATGAGTGAGATCTGAGACATATCAAGTCGCGTAGTCACAATATGGAACAGCACACAGAACAGAACATGGCTAACTTCTGGACCAGTGTCACTGTAGACGGAACTTGCTGATATAACTAACCATAGACGCCGGAACAGAGTATCGAGCAAGTGAGAGTGAAAGCCACGGTGACGAGAAAATTCTATCTCCAAAGCGTGTCGCTGACTAGAGAAGCCAGAACAATCATCCACTTACGAAATGTAGACATTCTGAGAAAGTGCATAATGCACATGTCAAAGAAAACGTCGTGGAGGGAGAGCAAACTGTGACATTCTGTTGATCCATAATTGGTCCGGGTAACCGCCGAGCTATACAGCAGCCAACTTACCTTGCCATGTGATGCAACAACTCTCAGAGTCGGTGACATAGGGGGGAGCATGACTGAATATCTGCCACGAGACGGGGATCACATTCGGATGATGAAAGCGAATATAAGCGAGCGTATCGTTTTGCAGAAGCAAGAAATCTGAAACGACAGAGTGAACAACCAAGTAGGTCTCGATAACCACTGTATGTCGTACGATCTCGAGTCTTAATCTTGATGTAACGAAGGCCATCTCGAAGAGAAAGTATGACTCCGTACTTCACGTTAATTGCAACTCTAGCAGCGATGCTGCTGTCGTTCTCGACAAAGACCCATGCTACATGCCTCGCTTGCCCAACTGCCATCTACTACGAGGGACTTCTTTATTCTTGGACATGCGAGGACACTACCATTACCTGCTATTATGAGTCTGCTGCAAATCCGGGTACTCTGGATGCCTGCGTGTTCACCGGGGAACTGCAGCCCGGCGATTTCTACGTTCGTATTGGCTTTCTCCAGCACACGAGCCTGCGGCATGCTCACCTGGTTATCCACAGATATTCTACCAGACTGGCGGACCAGCGATCTGTGACACCGCAGTCATCGGGGACAATTCTAAATGCCAACCATACAATAATCCGTGGGACGTCCCAGGAAACATGTGTACATCCCCTGGCTCCACTGTATGAGTACCCAGTAGCAAATAGCGCAAGGGAATTAAGTCATATTACCCTGTTCGCGTGAAATGACACATCTACAACATTCAGCGAATACGTGTATTAGAGTGGTCACTCTCACTGAAATATATATGTATATGGTACTCACCTGGGCCAACCACGTTCATGCGCCTATGGTCTTTTCAATGTGTGAATGAGTGGTTGTTTTCCTTGTATCCCCATGAAAACACGCTAAAAAAAGTATGTGTTACGACCCTAAACTCATAGAATAAACATACAAAACAAGTATCTGCACAAGCATGTGGCTGCATGTCCACTGAACAGTTTGGAGAGTGGGCATGGCATGCCTATGCCAGTAACAAAAAAATCTGCTGTGAGAGATCATTGTGTGCATATACTATCATACATACCTTGTGGTTGGAAGTGGCAGCCCGAGAAGAATCTCCTAATGATAGTATCTCTACGCCACAATCTCTACGGTGGCCGTGTTGTATGTACGCATGTTTATTTCCCCTGTATTACTTAAGCAACCAGAGTGTACTTAGCTCCTTTGTGTTGTAGTGGCCCTAGTATGTAGGGCCTTACTAACTTTACTTGAGTATTCTACATGCTGTTCTGATGAGATCAGATACAGGACCAAATGCATGTGGGAAGTCCAAAGAAATGACAGGTCTACTCGCAGCGACCGCCGTGCCTTCAGGCTCCAATTTGCACTTCAGACCATCCACTCGGTCACTCGAAGTCATTCGAGTCATTCAGGTACTAAGACAAGCTACAATCACAACGAAAGTGACTTTCGCTCATGATCATCTTGTTTATTCACAATTAAAATCTGTCACTGTTGTTAACACATACATACAAGATCTCAATGTCTACAAGAGGCCACTGTTAACTCCTCCGACATAACCGTATGGGGCTGTACACTTTTCCGGGTCGTAATACCAAGGGTCATTCAGAGGCTCACACCTGGGGTTTCCATACGCGATGTACGAACCAACGCAAACGGAGGGCGAACTTGCCTTCAGAGTAAAGGTCTAGTCGGTGCTAACTCAGATTTCACTGATTACGTGGGCACTTGCGTTACGCTGAGCCCGTAAATACGCACTCAGTCCATGTCCCAGGGTATTTGACGGATGAGTAAGAACAGGTAGTGGTGTTACCAGAGCAACTCTAGTGATTGAGAGTCACTGCTCCTTCATTGTTTGGAAGGTACTCGTGGATGGAATTATCGCAGGTTAGATACGCCGCACTCGCACGAGTGGAAAGCCCAAGGAAGGTGGAGAGGACGATAGCTACTAAGATCGCAGAACGGAGCTTGCTAGCTGAATTGACTATAAATTCGATTCTTTGTAATAAATTCGTTGACCTGGGTAGTATGCTGTGGGGAGTCCATGAAACTTACAGACTCACTGTGTTAGTCACTGGTCCTTGTACGTGGTTGTCGTGCTTGATGACTTGCACTTATAACATGGCGGCTTTCTCTGTTCAGGTCCATTCTCAAGCAATAGTCGTTCCAGAGTGAAAGCTTCATTGGGGCACCGCGGCTCAACAAAGACATTCTCTACCACGCCCGAGGGAGGGGGGGGTTCATCTCGTGGCATCAACATCAAGCAAGTGGGGACCACAACAGAAGGGAAGTCTTGCTAGCAACTTCCTGGGTTTGTGAATATCTACCGCCCCAATAGGAAAGACTCAATGGACCCGAATTTCCCAAATTGACTAGCTCTGGGAACTTGGCACAGGTTTGTCGTTCCCCATGCTTGCAGAAAGGAGCATTGCCTGAAGATGGAGTCAAATCAGGCTACATGGAACCAACCAGCATGACAATTACCATATGGAAAGAACACAGTCACCCACTACTATCTGTGCCTAGAGTACCCAGGCACGTTCATTGCGTATGCGTGCACGCTGGGTAGTTCTGCTTCCGTGAGTGTACATCGTCCATGATAATTATGGAAATGCTGAGTTGGAATCAAATGCCACTAGCGGAAAAGAGCCCTTCTGTCTGTGACGATTTGTACGTTAAGGACAACTCCAATTACAAACCAGTATGTCTGAGAACTTAACAGTCGGTCTTGTGATATTTCAAGCTACTTGCATCACATGATTTGCGTGGTGTCTTCTAATCCCTGAGGCCTGCAACATGGGTACATCGAACTTCGTGGTTCTGCTACTTGTAACATCTCTCGGGAAGACGTACTGTATATAAGATCTCGGATATTACCCTTTGGTCAGATAATTTAACTTCTGAACTGGTTGTCACAGCGGACGGTTTATCTGTTCGAAACACAATTTATAATGAAGACTTGTGGAACTGCACTCACCAGTCAGGCAGCCTTCTTATTGCATATTATTGATGAAAGAAGTCAGAATACGAGTCTACTAATAGGTGGTTGAACATTCTGAGAAAGTACATTATGTACATATCAAAGAAAACTCCGTGGAGGGAGAGAACAAATCTTGACATTCAGTTGCCCCATAATTAGTCCGGGTAATGTGCAAACTGTACGGCAGCCGACTTACCTTGCCGTGTGATGCAACAACTCCCAGAGTCGCTGACATATAGAGGGAGGATGACTGAATATCTGCCACGATACGGGGATCACATTCGGATGACGAAAGCGAATATAAGCGAGCGTATCGTTTTCAATAGCAAGAAATCTGAAACGACAGAATAAACAACCAAGTGAGTCTTGATAATCACTGCATGTCGTACGACCTCGAATCCTAACTTTGATGTGACGAAGGCCAACTCGAAGAGAAAGTATGACTCCGTACTTCATGTCAATCGCAACTTTAGCGGCGACGTTACTGTCGTTCTCGACGGGGGCCCGTGCTATGTGTCTCGCTTGCCCAGCTATCTATGACGAGGGAGCTCTGATCTCTTGGACATGCGAAGGCACCACCATTACCTGCTATTACGACTCTTATTTAAATCCTGGTACCGTTGATGCCTGCGTGTTCACCGGGGAACTGCAGTCCGGTGGAGTCTACGTTCGTGTTGGCTTTCTCCAGTACACGACCTGCCGCATGCTCATCTAGCTATCCATAGATTTTCTACCAGACCGGTGGACCAGCGATTTGTGATACTGCAGCTATGGGAGACAATTCCAAGTGCCAGCCATACAATAATCCATGGAACGGGGATTCATGCACATCTTCTGGCTCAACTGTCTGAGCACGCGGTAGCAAATAGTGCAAGGAACTGCCCTGTTCGATATGGGGTGTTATATCCATGACATTCGGGAATACATGTATCGGGGTCGTTACACTCGCTGAGAAAATAACTCACCTGAGCTATGTATATGTCCTTGCGAGGCAGTGCCGCCCCGTTCAACGTGTGAAAAAAATATTCTCGTATACCCGCGAAAATAGACTTGGAACAAAAAAAGGAAGACTTACAAATAGCTTGCGGAACAGTGTCCGCGCGTGCATATAATTTCATGTTCTATGCGATCAGTGCAACTCAGAGGTTTGACACACCCGTGCCACTGAAAGAAAAAAAAAACGTACATGTATATCGACAGACCATGTCTGGATTGTGTTCATTGCCGCAAGCGTTATCGCTTGGGCAATTTGCTGCAGTGTGCGGCCTCTGAATACAGCAAGTCGCGAGACATGGGACTTAAGTTATACATTCTGCAAGAAAGGATTAAGACCTGGTCCTTCAGAGACTCTAGAGTCCGGTCATGTTGTGAATACCGACGCGGTCACGTGCTGCGAACTAAACATTACCACGACCGTCAAGTGGTGGGAAACCGAACTCACGGCGAGCTGGTGATTCAAGCCAAGCACCGTTGTCGACTAAAATCAATACTGAACAGACCTGGATTCACGACGGTCCGCGGCGAGATCGCAAAATTACTGTGTACATACGCATATTCCGGACGCGCACTCAATTCTGGATATTCAAAAAAAGGGGATGAAACATTGCTCAGTGCTGATCCAGGGTTCGGAGCAGCGACGGAAGCGAGTCTCGTTGTCAAGTACCTGGAGCCCCTTTGAGGTAATGTTGTTGATCTGTGTCAGCACAGGCACAACGGCTAATGGTAGTTCCGGAACAGGATCATCCTATTGTCAACCTCCGCCATGTAACTCACACGAGGCGATCTCGTCGCGAACGACAGAATATTGTCGCCTCTCTAAATTATATGTTCATTTTTGGATATACTGTTGGACAGATGACGATAATCCCTGATGACTGTAGTTGCAAGTCGAAAGGATGTCTTTAAAGAAGGAATGTGGTCGATTTGGATCGGGACAGGTCTGAAAATCTGACTGATGGTGGTCAAGCAACCATATCTTTTCTTGGCATCCCGTGAGTGGGAACAGGTATATAAACTTCGCTGCCAAGTGCTGAGTTGCACAACAACTTTAGACCTAACCTTTAGCTTGACCTCTTCTTGCAAACCCATCCATTCATTTCACCATGTACTTCGTCAAGATTTTCGCAGTCCTCGCTGCCACCGCTTCCCTGGTGTGTGCGATCCCTGCTGTGGACAGACGCGCCGTATGTCGCTTCATCTACTCTTTGGACTGCGAGAACAGATGCTAACCTTATCTTTCAAATTCTCCCCAACAGGCGAGCGGTCTCCTCCAGCGCCGCTACGACAACGAATCGAACTGCGAAAATGGGGTCTGCTACAACGAGAGTAACGGAGGAGACAAAAATTACAAACCTCATGCCTCGAAAGTGTTCAACCATCACGCCTGGCCAACCTCTACGCACAATGGTGACAACTAAAAATCGGACATCTGCGATTGAGCCATTACTGCCCCAATCCTCAGTGCTCTCGCTCGTTCTCTTTATACCTATCCCGAACTATCAGACTTTTTTCGGACAAAAGTTCGTACCAAATATTTTCAACATTGATACGCACCTCGAATAGCATATACATATTATGTGAATCAGGTCAAGACTTGAAAAAGGACATCTAGTCCCAGCTGCGTTCAGATTCGTGTACATTTCCATTACAGTTTTCTCAATAAATGTGAGCAATACGCCTTTGGACTCCCTTGGTACGCGATAGGATATAAAGTGTAAGCGACAAGGCCGCTGTGCTCATTAGCTGTCACACCAAAACCATTGGTGTTGCGGACGGTACACATATGAGTTACAAGACCAATTTTGTGCTTACAGAGGTTATCCAGGTCCTTCTGAAGCGTCGCCCGATGGTCGTTGGGGTAATGACAGAAATACATCCACGGTCGCCCGAAAACATGCAAGCAGGAGCCAGACAATCTCTTGGAATAATCAGGCTGGGTCCGTATCTATATGATTTGGGGTCTTGATGACGGCCACAAGGGTCTAGGCCAAGCAGTTCAGCGGAATCTGTCATCGAGGACAGCGTCTGACCGTTGATCTGATCTCCAGCTGAGTCTGCCTCCCCTTCGCCATCCATATCTATCAGTTGGAACGCCGCTACTTGATGTCCGCGGGCCACAGTCCTCGCGTCGAAAAAAAATTCACCTGGTAGACCTAGCCCGGATGCTGACTGGTTCACGACTCGTGGAACAGGCGAGGACACTAGTCTGAAACAGACAAGATGAGTGGAATAAAGCATGTTGTGACTGTCGTGATAACGCTTAGAAACCTCGGCCATGATGAGATTACACACTAATCATCACGCCATCACGCGTATGCACTGCATTACCGTCACCTGCCAGGTGGTGCCTTCAACTAATGATCGAATGCACCACAAACGCACCAGGCCAACTCGTATGAATCTCGTACAGCTGGAGTAGGCACTTCTTCCCATGAACGAACAAACTGTCCCGTTACCTTGTACAATATTGGCACTGCTCAATTTGTTGCTGTACCGTACCAGATACGTCCAGATATCTGTAGATGGAATCAGAAACGAGGGCCGTACTGTCAGCGCTCGGGATGAACGCCGTCAGTTTGGTAGACAGCGCCACGATAAGCGAGCGGATTCAAAGGCTGGAAAGAGTAATGACCTGATCCAACTGAGATCAGCACAGGTCTACGTGGTTTCATCATGGCAGCCTAATCAAAAAGGGTGGACAATCGGGGATGGGCACGACAGGTATATAAACCCTGTTTCCGCCGAGGCAGAACACGAACGCCACTGACCTCGGTGTGTCCCACCTTGCCTCTCTCCCAAAGGACACCTACTTCATAATCGACTTATCCCATGTACCTCGTCAAGATCTTCGCCGTCCTCGCTGCTGCTGTCGCCGCGGTATCTGCGGTACCGCCGAGTGTAGACAAACGCTTCGTACGTCGCTTTGTACATCTTTTTCTTTTTTTTTCTTGAAGCGTGTGGGCATGGTCGCTGATCGCCACGTTTAAAGTTGGACGATACCTCAGGCTCGTATGCCCTGCAGCGGCGGAATGGTCCGTCAGTGACGCGCACCTCATGGGCGCGTCGGACTCTGGCTGTATCGTAGACCGCAACAGGTTCGTGAGAAAAGTACGGTTTGCCGGTGCACGTAATGCTAATACGATTGGCAGTGGCATCGCTCACTAACCACGCCAGACCCCCAACATGCCTCATACAACCATCAGAAGTAATAGATTTTAGAACCAGCCCGGAGAGCAACACCCATATGATATCCCCCGTCAGAATTTGTGGAGACGGAGACTGACCTCGAACTAAAACGTATCGTGCTTGTTCCGATGGGCTCTGTCGGATACGTGGAGGAAAGAAAGAGACAGTCACACTATGCTCTCATGCGAGTAGTAAACGTTTCAACGATCCCCTATATACATATGCTTCCATGCACAATCGATTCATTCTCTGTATAGCCCTTCCTTCTTCATCGGAATAATCAGATCAACGATGTCGAGAATGACGTGGGATGAGCATCAAGCCT
>JBBPKD010000444.1:0-20068 GCA_038089075.1 Singerocomus inundabilis
TGGGAACTGTTTGAAACTCAGACATAGTATATATTTGTTTATAGTATCAAACAAATGCAAATATTCACATATATACATGGAATCTCATGCATAATTTAAAAGTGAATAAACTGTTGCAATGAGGTTATTGTTTTATAATGGCTATATCTCAGCAGGCCCTGAGTGGAATGACATGACCTATGGGGCAATGTTGTAGCCAAGAGTATGTATATTAATTCATCTCACCAACACTAAGCACAATTCCCACATATAATTGTAATATGCTTCATGTATTGAATTGAGGTCAAATATTGCAATGGTTTATTCACTCACTGTATAATAACAGTATCACATTAGTATAATGGAATCTGCCTAGTCATGAATATTGTTAAGTGCATGACTCAGATATGGTGCAATACTTAGCCATAATAATGTCTTTCTATTGTAATCACTAAGCATCTGAGTCTTCTATAGTCAGAAACCACCTTCACCTCGCTTCACAGCAATAGGAATGCCATCAGGACATGGTGCTCCAATGGACATAGGGGCACAACAGACAACACCCCCTTGAAATCCATACTATTCTAATAACTCCTTTAATTCTGTCCATCCCCCACCATGAGATCAATTAAAGATGACTTGCTACAATTGTAGTGAGTTGGGGCATATTGCCCATAATTGTACACAGCCTCAACATAGAATGATATGTCAGCAAGGCTACTATGACTTCTGGGGACAGTATGTTCCCCCAATATATAAATATTCTGCACCACCTCCCCCAGTATCCAATTAAATGGTTGATATAGAATTTTCCCAACAACCAAACATGCAAGAATGGCATACAGCTCAAGTATATAACATGTGTGACTCTGTCAATGTGGCAGCCCAAGCCACAAATAATCAAGTTGGGTATATGAACAAAGAAGCAGAAGCATTTTGATATGACAAAATTCAAGCTGAAATGAAAGCTAACACTTCAGTCTTTTTAAATTAAAAAAGATCAAAGTTGATAGGAGTAACTTTGGTCAAAGGACTAATTCTTCTATTTATATTCCTCCTCACAAAAGAGAAAAAGAAAAAATTAATACTTTATCCACAGACTCTGTATCTATAAATCAGGTAGCCCTGTCATTATCTTGTACTAATTCAGATGGACTAGATAATGCAATCAAATGTGCTTTTGGAGTATCTATAAGAGCATCTCATCAGAGTGTGGCACTGGATAAAAAATATAGTGTGCTTAATTCTCTTACAAGGTCAGTTTATATTGCTTCTGTAAACTATAAATCCCCTATATAAAATCAAACCTTGGCTCATTATGGAGAGCTAAACATTCCATGTACTATCAAAGTAATGGTCAATGATCAAGATAGCCAGATTTCCTTAAAAGCTCTCTTAAACTTAGACACTGTTAATACTTTCATTGATCATCAGGTGGTTGATGAATATAATCTTGAAAAATGACCCTTTTCAAAACCCTTAGAAGCTGTTAATGCTAATGGGTCCCCTAACCTCCAAGGAACCCTCACTCATTACATCACTCTCAAAATCTCTCTCCACAATCATGTTGAAGTCCTAGATGCATTCATTTCTACTTTAGGCACTCACAACATTATCATGAGTTATGATTGTGTCATATCCATCCTCTGACCCCTATCACCTCTCCTCCATCCAACTCCATTGACCCTTGCATCTCCTACACCTCCTATCCCTTGGAGTTCCTACTCTGGAGTTCATTCCTTTGTTGCAACCAGTCTAGACCATGCCAGACTTATTTGTCTTCAATCATTGTTGTGTACATTATGTCTTGTCATTGTCATCCTCTCATCATTTGTTTTGTTATCCTTTGATGTCTCCATATGTTTCTTTGACATTACCATATGGTCACTTGACATTTCCACATGCTTACTTGTTTCATTTTGTATCTTGTATCTTACTTCACTCATACTTAAGAGCTGCACTCTCTGTACATCTCCTTAGTACAAATATTGATTAAGTCACCCCTCCTGTCCTCATTTGACCAACCCACCCAACCCTCACTCTTCCTATGCTATCTCCACTTTAGACCTCCACTCCTATGTCTTATGAAATATAAGGACCCAGTCTTATACAAGAGTGTGACATATAAGTTCTGCACCAATGTCCTTACTAAGTCCCCCCTACTCTGTTTCTCTGTTAGAACTTTCAGTCCACCTCTACCACTAACTTCTTCACTCCTCCTCAGAACTCTGCACCTCCAGTTGGACTTCGACATGGAGGACACAGACTTGACAGTACATTCATACTCACAATTGTATAGGATTTTATTTCTCCACTTATGACTTCAAAAACATTCATCTATCAACACAAAAGTGCTCTGTGTAGTGCTTTTGGCAGCTCTCAAACCATCCCTGGTGAGTTCACCAGCCTGTCTGCCAGGCCTGGTGACTCCATCTCTGGTTACCTCACCAATTGAAGCTTGCTGTCTCCCTTGACACCACTTTCAGAAAATTCAGAGTCTCCTTTGAGATCCTGCTTTAGGAAACTACCAGTTGACAATAATGATACAGGACATGGTGGGCCTGGTGGGCTTCTGCTCCCTGGGTCAGGAGACAATGGTGAAGGTGGTGATCCTTCCTCAAACTCCTCCAACTCTGAAGATGATGAAGATTCTTGGGGTCAACATCAGGAAGACACCTCTGAATCTGCCAATGATGTTCTGCTGGCTTTTAAACCATTTTCACAACTTGCTGATTCTATTTGTGAACTAACCAAACAGAGTTTATGACACAAGAGTTCCAATCCTCTGAAGACCAAAGTCTATGAACCTGACCCATTCAATGGGACTGATTCAAAGAAACTTTGTTCATTTATAGTTTAGTGCAAACTGAACTTTCAAGCAAACCTGAAGTCCTTTAAAAAGGACCAGTCTAAGGTAACCTTCATGCAGTCATATCTCAAGAGTGTTGCTCTAGAGTACTTTGAGCCAGACTTGCTTGAAGACAAACCTCTGCAGTCTCATCTCCTATGGATAACAAGCTGGAAAATTTTCCTCTTCAAGTTACAGTCTAACTTTGGTTCTTATGACCCCATTGCAGATGCAGAAGCTCAACTTGAGTGACTACAGATGCATGACTCACAAAGAATCTCTAGGTATATTGTTGAATGGAACTACCTCATGACCCAAGTCTGTGAGTGGAGCTCTGGTGCTCTGTGCTGGAGTTTCTACAATGGACTTCCAGACTGCATAAAGGATGAGCTGTCATGGCAGGGTAAGCCTAACAACATCCATGATTTCTGAACCCTTGCCCAGCAAATCAACCATTAATACTAGGAATATAAGGAAGAGATTAATCACACTAACAAGGCCTCCAGTTCCAACTCTGGTTAGCAGAACAACTCCAAGTCATCAACCAACAACTCCAATTCCATCTCTACCTTTTCTTTGAAGCCTAAGGACAATAAGTCCAAAGATAACTTCTATAAGAATAGGTACTTGATCTTAAGTGTGAGCATGACTATGAAAAGGTTCACTTAGTCGTTGTGTGATGCAACAGACTATATATTTACCTATGAAAAGGTTCACTATGTACGAGTTAGATCAATAGCTAATGAAATAGGAGTATAAGTATCTCACCTCAGTCGTCATGCGATGCAACAGACTGAGATGCTCGAATGCAAAAGGTATCGTCTTTATACTACTACGAGTTTGTATTGTATCATAAACAGAGGGTCAAGATGAAGGGTCAGGAAAAAGGGATCTGTATTGTAAAGAGCCACAGGGACAAGGAGAAATGTAAGTACCCTGTGGTGTTGGAATGAAGGGTCCATATAATATACTTGTGTCCCTACAGAGAATGGTGGCACGTCGATGACAGTGGTGATCAGTTGAATGGATTGTGGCCTGGACTGTGCGTGCACTTGATATTCCGACAACTTCACCTCTACTGGGAGTTCTTTGAGCTCCTCCACCACTAAGAATAAGGACAATAAAGGTAGTACTACTGACCCTTCCATTTCTTTGAAGCTTGACAAAGATGGCAAACTCCTTCCTGAAAAGCATCAGCACTGGTTGAAATTCAACTTATGTCTTTTCTACAGACACTCTGGGCACTCTGCCAAGGATTGTCCTAAGTCAACCTCTAGAGCTGCAAAGGCTTGGGCTGCTACTGCTAATCCAGCAGTGTCCTCCTCCAGCTTCACCTCCTCCAAGGCAAAAAAATAGAGTGTAACTTCTTTGACTCTGCATGGACTGGAAGTTGCATTGAATCTGACCATGCTCTAACAGAGTTACATCTCAATGTGTCTGCTCTTTGCAATCCAAACTCTCTTCATCCTCTTGTTTCCATTCCTTATTTGTCTTTGTTCTCTATACCTACACTCATAGACTCTGGCTCTACTCATTGTTTCATTGATTTATCCTTTGTTGAAAAGCATGGCATTCCTACAAACTCTGTTCATTCTATATCACTCCATCTCTTCAATGGGTCCTCCACTTCTGTATGTTGGAAATGGCAAGCAGATCACAGCCGTAAGGATCTCCAATTCACAGGGATGTTCTCTGTTATAAACTATCACGCATCTTTTTCTCTATATTCTTATACTCACCGTCAACTGATACAGACAGTCATATGATAGTTTCATTCCAAACCTTGGTTATGATCCATCTATTTCCTTTTGTACTTCGTTATTGTCCTCCACTCGTATATAGAACTGATCATTGTACTTGATCACCCCAGTCCATTGCACCGCACATGACTGAGGTGAGATTACATTGTACCCTTACTATACTTACTCATGCTGACTTGTAGGTAGCCTTTATCTACGATAGGTGAATACATCACAGTCCGTTGCACTGCACATAACTGAGCCTTTATCTATGATAGTTCTGACAGGTTATGAGCCCTGCACTGACTGCTTAAATCGAAATCAAAGTCATACCATCTGTCGTCATGTCTACAGTCGTTTCTGTCACCACTAACACCCTGCCCAGCAACGTTTCCAAGCTAGATGTAAAGGGGGTCAATTGAGCAATCTTTCTTTTCCATTTCCAAGTTGCTGTTGAGGCAAAGGAGTTGTGGGGCCACTTTGATGGCACCGACATGAAGCCCAACTATACGGTGCCTCTGACTCCTGATCAGCAAACAGAAACAAAGAAGTGGTTGAAAGACGAGTGTACTGTGAAACACCTGCTTACCCAGCGCATCCCAGACTCAACCACACTGCGTGTCCAGAAGAAGATGTCTGTAAAGGAGATGTGGGACAAGATTACCAAGGAATATACTGAGAAGGGTGCATATGTGCAAACCAACCTGCACACCCAGTTTCTTAAGTCAAGACTGCTGAAGGGAGGTGACATCTGTCAATTCCTAGATGGACTGCAAACGAAGTGGGAAGAGCTTGCAGCTGTGGGAGTAGATATCAAGGAAAAGGACTATAGATCAATGATCATTAAGTCCCTCCCAAATGGACTTGCTAATTTTGCGTCAAATCAACTCACTGCCGCCTGACTCTTCACTATGACAAAGACACTCGACCCCAATCTTCTCATCTCCATCATTGCAGAAGAATCCAATTGCCAGAGGGTGAAACATTCTACTCACACAGAAACCAGAGACCACGACCGTGATGAGGCCATGTCTATTGGACTGTCAAGAGGCTTGCAAAAGCAAGGCAAGGGTTAGTGCACAAGCAACAAGCAGAGGAATCCCCGAAAGTGCTATGAGTGCGGCTTGACTGAGCATCTGGCTGCATGGCACAAGAAAGGAGAAAGCAGTGGAGAAAAAAAGCGACCTACTGCTGATACTGCAAATGCTGCAAACAACAGTGACTCTGAGGATGGAGCACTTGCCATCATGGATGAATCCAATGATGATGACGATGTACCAGGTTTGCTGCCTGTCGACTCCGATGATGAGGAGAGTGCAGATGGTGCCAGTGATTGGTTTTTGATGACTGATGAAGATGTATTTGAAGACATCTGGGACCTTGAGGAATTCCGAGTGCTAAAAGTTGAAGAAGAAGTTTTCTTCGATTGCACTGAGCCTGCCGAAGAACCAGAGGATCTGGCCATGGATGCTAATGACAATAAGACTCACCTGTACGAAATGGAGTTGTTTGATTCAGGCACCATGTGTCACATCTCTCCCTATCACGAGCATTTTGAGATGCTTACCAACATTCCAGATAAACCCTTCACCACCGCTAATCAGCAGAAGTTTGTCGCAATAGGAGTTGGTGACATGGTGATTGAGGTACCGAATGGACACGATGTGTCCAAGCTTAGACTCACCAAAGTCTTGTTTTTGCCCGAGGTTGGATACACCCTAGTATCGATCGGTCACCTTGATGAGCTGGGGCTCTCGACGACATTTGCAAACAGATTTTGCACCATATGCACATCAGACAGCAAAATGATTGGGAAGATCCCTTGTACCTCCAAAGGATTGTACCATGTTGTACATGATTATGAGGCAGCAAATGCTGCTGCTGAAGCTGTCACCATGATGGAGCTTCACCGACAATTTGGCTATATCACTCCAAACGTTGCTCATCACCTAGTTGAGAAAGGTCTAGTCACTGGATTGAAGGTTGATGAATCAAAGGGCAACTTTACCTTTTGTGAATCCTGTGTATATGCAAAGGCTACATGAAAGCCTATCGTGAAGGTTCGTGAGGGGGAGTGTGCAGAAAGAGTTGGTGATCTAATTTGGTCTGACGTTTGGGGACCCACACCGATTGCAACACTAAAGGGGAAGTGGTATTATGTGACATTTACCAAAGATCATTCGCGACTAACTTACCTCTATTCCCTGCATCAGAAGAGCGAGACCTTTGAATCATACAAGCTCTTCAAGGCTTGGCTTGATTATCAGCTCACAGCACAAATCAGGATGTTACATTCAGATCGTGGGGAAGAGTATCAAGGGAAGGAATTTGTTGTGTACCTGAAGCGCCAAGGCATGGCACAACATCTTACTGCACATGACACCCCCCAACACAATGGTGTCACTGAACACCTTAATCAGATAATACTCGAGCGTGTTCGAGCACTGCTGCACATAAGCAGACTGCCCAAATTCTTGTGGGGTGAAGCTGCATGGCATGTTATATGGCTGAAGAACAGGACACCCATCAAGGTACTTGATGGTCTGATGCCATTCAAAGTGGCCTTTGGATGACAGCCCAACTTGAGCTCCATATGAGAGTGGGGATCCAAGGTGTGGGTGAGAACCGAGTGAGGCGATAAGTTGACCTGGCATGCTGAAAAGGTTAGATGGATGGGCATTGACGAATAAACGCAGGCTGCTCATTGGGTATACTGGCCGATGAAATGGTGTGTCACAGTTGAATGGAATGTCTATTGGAAGCCCACCCTGTGTAGCATCGAGGGGGAGGAAGATGGGATACTTGCTAACAGCGATGTCATGCAGGTGCACTTACCTCACGTGCAGCCTGACCTTGCAATGATCCAGCAGCCACTGCCGGCACCACCTGTCATAATACCACCCATTCCTGTCCCTGATGTCACTAATCAGCCTCACTCTAAACGAATTCATCAGCCAAGCCAGCATGTCCTTGACATAATCCATGGCAAGTCTGCTGACCCTACACCACCATGCAGAGTTCAGCTCCCTGACCCTGTTGCAGATATATTAGAGCTTGATACCAGCCCTGCAACCCTTGAGGGGGAGGGAATGGCTGAGCAAATATTGGCTGCAGAAGATTATGACAACATCAAGCTTGCCCTCACATTAAATGAGTTTATTGCTGACGCTGAAGCTCTGAAACCCACATCCCTAGCCAAGGCCAAATGATGCCCAGACTGGCTGCAATGGGAGCAAGGAATACGTGAGGAGCTAGCCACGCTTCACAATGCTGGCACATGGGAGCTTGTTGACGCACCCGTTGGTGCAAATATTGTTGGATCGAAATGGGTATTCCATGCAAAGAAAGACACTAGTGGGAACATCGTACGTTACAAGGCATGTTTAGTCACACAAGGATTCTTGCAGGTGCCCAGCATAGATTACTTCGACATGTATGCCCCAGTTGCAAAACTTGCATCTATTCAAACTGTCCTCGCTCTTGCTGCCCACCTGGATTTAGAGTTGCACCAAATCGACATCAAGAGAGCCTATTTAAATGGTGAACTGCAGGACAATGAGTGTATTTACATGTGGCAACCCCCAGGTTATGCAGACGCAGCATACCCGCATTGCATCTGTCGACTCTGCAAAACGCTTTATGGACTTAAGCAGAGTGGCCATCACTGGTACCAGAAACTAGTGGAGATCTTGATCAAATGTATGGGCTTCAAACAGTGTGAGGTAGACCAAGCTGTCTTCATCAGATGAGGCAACAAAGTATTCATTATTGTTGTCATGCACATCGACGACTGCACTATTGCTGCATCTACCCTCGCACTGATTGTTGGGTTCAAGGAACAGTTACACAAGTACATTGAGATCACAGATCTTGGCAAGCTTCATTGGTTGCTAGGGATTGAGATCACACGAAATTGCGAGAAGCACACCATCACCCTCTTACAATGCTCGTACCTAGACTCAATCCTCCGTCGCTTCAACTTTGATGAATTGAAGCCTGTAGCTACTCCAATGGAACTCCAGATCAAGCTGAATACTGCACAATCTCCCTCGACCAGCGCCGAATATGCTGCAATGGAGCATATCTCATATCAGGAAGCAGTCGGTTCCTTGATGTACACTGTGCTCAGCACTCGCCCTGATATATCATATGCTGTCTCCACAGTCTCTTGTTTTTGCAGTAACCCTGGCATGTTGCATTAGAACACTGTATGATGAATTTACAGATACCTGATAGATACAAAGGACTTGCGCCTCACCTATGGAGGAACTCCCAAGCCACTCAAAGGCTATATGGACACAGACGGCAGCATGGCAGAGGATTGCAAAGCCATTTCCAGCTATGCTTTCCTGATAGACAGAGGGACTGTCTCATGGGCATCAAAGAAGCAAGAGATAGTGTCATTGTCCACCACCAAAAGTGAGTATGTTGCTGCTACTCACACGATGAAGGAAGCCCTTTGGCTATGCTCACTCATGTGAGAAATTCTCATCTATAACAACAATGACCTGATGATGCTCTATTCCGACAACAAATCTGCCATTGTGTTGGCAAAGGACCACCAGTACCATGCTTGGACCAAGCACATTGATGTGCATTTCCATTTCATTTGTTGGGTCATTGATGACAGCAAGATCTGTCTTATCTTCTGCCCTACCAACGACATGGTTGCCGATGTGCTCACCAAAGCCCTCCCTTCACCCAAAGTCAAACACTTTGCCGCCAAACTTGGCCTACACATCGCTTGAGGGGAAGTGTTGGAAATGGCAAGCAGATCACAGCCATAAGGATCTTCAACTCACAGGGATGTTCTCCATTATAAACTATCACACATCTTTTTCTCTACATTCTTATACTTGCCATCAACTGATACAGACAGTCATATGATAGTTTCATTCCAAACCTTGGTTATGATCTGTCTATTTCCTTTTGTACTTTGTTATTATCCTCCACTCATATATAGAACTGATCATTGTACTTGATCACCCCAGTCCATCACACTGCACATGACTGAGGTGAGATTACATTGTACTCTTACTATACTTACTCATGCTGACTTATAGGTAGCCTTTATCTACGATAGGTGAATACATCACAGTCTGTTGCACCACACATGACTAAGCCTTTATCTATGATAGTTCTGACACTGTAATCTCCTCTGCTATAGATCTTTCCTTTCTCCTGCCCTCTGGTAATTCTACCTCCAAGACATTTTTTGTTACCTCCTTGGACTTTTCATGTTTGTTGGTTTTAGAACACAGCTGGCTCATCTGCTACAATCTGTTGATTGACTGGGTTACAAGCAGCATCTTGTTCACAACCTCTATAGAAGAAGTGCCAAGCCCAATGTCACCCTCTTTGCCTCTGAGGCCTCTGCCTTAGGAGTATCCACCTCTGGAATCACCTATGGCATCTGGACTTACTTGCCCTCCAGTCTTCTTCATTAATGCCACAGCATTCATATGTGTATGCAAGATAGACAGCTCAGTCCAATTCACCATTCACCTCCAGCACTCTGATCAGGTTAAAGCTTGCTCTGCCTCCTTCTTCAATGCTCCTGAGGAAGTGAATCTCTCTGGAGTTCCTCTGAAGTACCACAACTTCACGAATGTCTTTAGTAAGAAGAGGGCAGATACTCTTCCTTCTCACCACCCCTTTGACCTCAAGATTGACCTGGAGAAGGGCACTGAACCTTCTATAGAAAAGCTATACTCACTCTCTCTAACAGAAACTCAGACCCTATGTGAATTCATTGACAAGCACTTGAACATTGGGTTTATTCAAGCTTTCAACTCTCCCCATGCTGCTCCAATGCTCTTTGTTAAAAAGAAGGACAGTTTTCTCTATCTCTGTGTCGACTTTTGGGGGCTTAATGCCATCACTAAGAAAGACCATTATTCTCTTCCTTGCACTACTGACCTTCTAGATGCTCTGAGTAGAGCAAAGGTCTATATAAAGCTTGATCTCTGGCATGTATATCATCTGGTCTGCATTGCTGTGAAGGATGAGTGGAAGACTATGTTTCAGACTTGCTATGGGTCATTCAAATGATTAGTTATGCTGTTTAGTCTTACTAACACTCCTGCTGCTTTTCAGCACTTTATTAACAGCATCTTTGCTAATATGCTTGTTATGAAACAGATATTATTTTCACTTTTTTCTTTATCTTATCTTATCTTTCAGATCACATGACTTCTTCACATTTTCACACTTTCACATTGTCATGTGATACCTTTTACTCTTCACATGTGCACTCTTCACAGAGTCACACTTCCATTCTGCCACACCATGCCTTAGGTGCATGTTGTGCTTCTTTTCATTTCTGCTTGCTTCTCTTCCTTTTCCCTTGATAGAAGCCAAGCCCTGTACGCACTTGATGTGCATTCCTTTAATCTCCGTTTCCCTTTACCCTAGCATAGCATGGTCCATGCTAGGATACTTGTACTATAAATACGGGTATACTTTGGCTGAATTCCCTTAGCCTAATCAACTTGTCAAAGTTACCTTAAGCCCCTATGCTTTAAGGAGTGAGTTAACATTGGTGAAGCAACATCCCCTCTTCTCTATCAGCTAGCCAGTTCCAGAGGATATCAAAGGACACTCAAGTATTTGCATCAGTATTATAAGAGATCTACCTTGTGAAGTTAGGCTACTCTATAGGGTGTATGGTTGACTTTGTGTCTCCGTGTCTGCTCACTCTTTTAGGATTCACAACAATGCTGAATGTCTGTGTGGTGGTGTATCTTGACAACATCTTGATTTACTCCCAGGACATTGCCTCCCACAAGAAGCATGTTTGGGAGGTGCTCTGCTGCCTTCACACCAATAGGTTATATCTGAAGCCAAAGAAGTGTGAATGGCACTCTGAGTCCATTGAATACCTCAGTTATATCCTCTCTTCCTCCAGTCTCTCCATGGCCATCAATGAAATCAAGGCAATCACTGATTGGTCTGAATCTTATAAGATTAAGAATGTCCAGGCTTTTCTGAGCTTCACCAATTTCTATTATCATTTTATCCATGATTATGCTAAAATCATTGTTTCACTCACTCACCTTACTGGCAAGAATGTCCACTGGGATTTCTCTGTGGACTGCCAGTGCACATTCCAGTCTCTGAAGAAGGCATTTACATCTGTTTTGGTGCTTATGCACTGGATGTTAGAATATGCTATTGTAGATTTCACTCAGTTGTGTGTGGTGTGATGGACTAAAGTATATTCACCTATTATAGATCTCACTAGGTATGAGTCAGTATGAGTAGGTATGAGTATAGTAAAAGGATCTCACTGCAGTTGTTTGCAGTATTTACAATGTCAGCAATAGGTTTCTTTTTCTCACTGCTAATCTCATCTTTCTTATGCCATGCAGCAAGGTGCTTGGTTGAGCTGCACTCCCAACACTCCCATGGGTTCATTCTTGAGTTCCCTCACCTGTTGCCTGTGTGCTGACCTTTCCCTCATCTATACAAGCTTTCTGATGAGTCAACGATCATGGCTTCATTTTGATTGTGGTCTCTTGTGTCCATCCAAGTGGGATGCTTTGCTCTCTGGTAATCAGATTCCTTGGCAATGATGGAGATAAGGAGGTCAGGGTCGAGTGTCTTAGTGGGGCTGTAGAGTCGTGCAGCAGTAAGTTGATTTGATGCAAAATTTGCAAGTTCACTGGAGAGAGATTTGATGATTGTTGATCAGTAATCTTTCTTCTTGATCTCCACTCTAACAGCTGCTAACTCTTCTTGCTTGGTTTATAGTCCATCCAAGAATTGACAAACATTGCCACCCTTTGGCAGCCTCGACTCAAGAAACTGGGTGTGTGTTACAACTTCTACCCATACACTTTTCTTTTATGATCCCCTTCATTTTCATTGGTCTCCACCATCCTGGCGTTGATCCGGGCTTCACCTTTACCTTATGCCTAAACTGTGCTTCGCTTTCTGATCTTCATTTCCACGCATAGCATGGTCACTTGATCAACATCTTTATTGTTTCCTTGATTGACAGCTGTCGTTTCATATTGACAGCTGTAACGCATTTCACCTTAACAGCTGTCATCCTCAACCCTTGACACCTGTCTCCTATTCGTTACCGAGGTAGTGTCCATTCCTGCACTTGCCCTACATAATGGTCTGTGCATAGTCAGGATACATATATAAAGCTAGCACTTTACATACGGTACCTCAGCTTAGTTCTCCCTTGTTTTATCTAGTGTTTGCAACATTAGTTTGCTGGCTAGATCAAGGTCCCCTAAGTCTCCCCTTGGTCCTAAGTCCTTAGCCACTCACAGGCTAAGCTCCTCAGTCCCTCCCTTTGCCTAAAGGGAACCTCGGTACGCTCCAGAGTCACCCAGGAGACTTACTTCGTTCTTGCAAGGGCTACGTTCGTCCCTACCCGGGTCAAGTGTAACAGAACCTAAGATGTTGGAAGAAGAAGTGCTGGACAGCAGAGAAGAGGATACGGAGTAGAGGAGAGGGCAGAGCGTTGGGGGGACCCACTAATACAGGAACTTCTAGCGGACTATTGCACCACTATAGTACAACGGTATTCTTGCAACCGTAGTCTGGCACCATCTTAATACTGGCACCTATGTGACAGCATAATCATAGTCAGGCTAATGGAGCCCTTGGGTAATCATGTGGTTATCTGCAGGGAACCACCCTTAAGGTGCAATGCCTCAGCCAATATGTTGGCCATCTGATTAAGTTAGTAAATGAGTAAAGACTGGATTGCATACTGCAAGTATCTGGGATAAGATCTTGACATGGGATATGAGTTGGAACTGGCTGGCTGGACTGGAAGAGTGGAGGTTGGCTTTATCTTCAGCTAACCTCACTTCTGGGCACCATTGCTGGTGGGCAGGTGAATAGTCAGCAACTACTTGTGCTTAACTTCACTAGGCCATCTATTGTTAGGCAGGGTAGGAGAGGTAACAAGTGGATTAGGCTGGGGGGACACCAGCCATCTCATAACCCCTTATATACATTACAGAAAAGTGCACAGACCAAGCTGTGACTGTATCTAGGGTATAGAGTATTACTATAATAGGCTATAGGGTAAAGGGTAAAGTCCATAATGCAAACACAAGATAAGGCATGAGGTTAAGAAGGTCAGAAGCGTACCTCATACTAGAAGAATGGAATGGTGAATGATCACAAGGTGTGACTGATCAAGGGAATGATTGTGGCAGAGATCAATCAACAATCCTGCAGGGTTCATAAGAGTGATTGTATTGATCAAAGGGTAAGGCGGATATAAAAAAGGCAAAAATGCCTATAGGTAATGATCATGAAAGAGTGATTGGTGTGATGTCATGAAGAGGTGAAGAGAGTGAAGGTGTGAAGATGTGACAGGGTGAGGGCATGATGATGTGAAGGGTTGGAGTAGTCATGTGATCAGGGAATGAGTGGTCATGAAGTATATTTGTAAGTTCACAACACTTCCCCCCTTTCAAGGCTGGATTCCAGATAGCCAAGAGTGAGTTTCATGTTGTGAGGCATGGTTGACAAGTATCATCCAATTAAGGACTGATAGTCATCATAGTCATAAAGAGTGGTGGGAGGGCTAAGGTTTGTAAGGCAATATTTGACAGAAGACAGCACTTGAGGGTCAACTTGAAGAATAATATCCAAACTTGCCAAGGCCCTCTTGAGACCCATATTCCATACTTGAAATGGTAGAGACTAGATTGCAGGGTATGGCCTGCAGAAGGATTCAATTAAAACCAATCAATAAAGATTGGAGTATTTGACGAAAGAAGGAAGGTTTGAGGATATCTTGCCAAACCTGTAAACCAAGTAGGATAGAGAATAGTTTAGAGTCAATTACGGACTAAGACACTTTTATAGTTGTATCCAATAACTAAACCATTTTATAGATGTGCTTAGGTCTTTGAATATGATTGCAGATGGCCATGGTATTCCCAGACAGCACCACCTTTGATTCCATAAACAATTTCATAGTTTAAAGTCTTTGACTAGACTGTGCTCGATTTAAAGTCTCCAGCTAGACATGATACTCAGTTTAAGGTCTCCAGCTGGATCAAAAGGAGAATCAACATCTTGATCATTGAACTTATTTGAATACTTCAACTTTCTTGACATTGATTGTCAACAGTGGCTTTCCTATATCCTTGGGAGTAGATCTTCAGGGTTACTATTTCTTTATGGGCTTCCCAGTTCAAGTGATGACTGGTACTACTTCCCAATCAGTTTCACCTATCAGATCAAGGAGGAAAAAACAGGATGGCATCTTGAAGGTGCGGAGATGCAGGGAAACTTCATTTTGATCAAATCCAATCTTCGGTAGGGGCCTCACTTCTATTGCTAGATGAATAACCAGTACTTCAGATCTTCATATCACTTGATTCGGTATAGACCTTAATCTTAATGTGAAAGGAAGGGTATGGTAGTTTCTTGAGCATGACTAGGAAAACACCAAAGACCTAGGAATGAACTGAGTGGTGACAGTGGGTACTTGCTGGATACTAGACCATGTCGACTTGTTTAAAAGATAGTTTATAGTTTTTACAGACTCTAGGCAGTTTATTGTCATACTGGACTATAAGGTTTTAAAGATCCTTCAACTATCTAGTTTATAGTCATTGCGGACTACATAGAAAGCTTTGATGTTATCTAAGCAATCAGTTTTTATCAAGAAACATATTTATCCTCTTGTCAGAGCTGAGATTAAACTTCTTTTATACTTTTTGTTTATACTTTTATATCTTCTTTGTTTTGTATATTTCTTTTATAGATTTTCTGCAAAAGAGATTGGAGAGACTGATAACATAATTGAGAATCAGCTTGACATCTTGATTAGTTGAACACCTTGTCATTACACAGACCATCTTCAAAATTGGAATAATGTTCGAAGGTGTCAATCCTAATCTTGACTTGGGCTTCTTCTAAAGGAAACTAAAAAGAGAAAAAAATAAAAATAAACCTTTTAAAATCTTGTTCAGGATCAAAAGAGTTTCTGTTCATCTCTGGAACAATGATGTTTAATGACTGTGCCAAATATTGAACCATTTCTGTTCTGGTTGAGAACTGATGATCATTGAGTGAACAACCACCAGAAAGTTTTTAACATCTGCTTCAAGACATAATATAGACTTGAATCTTCGAGTTCTTGAATCTTGACTCTAGGCGCCACCTCACTGTATGAGGACTGAATAATGGACAGCTTTGAGCTTTGATCTTTGAACTTTCTAATTCTTAAATATATCTTCCAAGTTTAACATTAATGTGGATGGATGAATAGTTTAACAACATATCAGGTCAGGTGTCTTTGTCTTGGGCTTTCTTAATCTTTTTTTCCTTTATAGGCCTCACTGCTTTGTGGCTGAATAACCATATGCCAGATGATTAGATCTTGATTATCTTTGACTAGGACAAAGGACAGTTTCTGATCTTGTCTAGGATCTGGACAGTTTGAGTTCATGTTGGAACTGGGTTTAGTTTCTGTGCATAACCAGGCACTTGACAACAACAGTTGTCACTGGAATGATTTAACGTTTCACCAAACATCTCTTGACCTTGATACTACTAGTAGAGGGCACAATCTTGGTCTTGAGTTCCACATTTAGACTCTGTGTGGATTGAGCGATAACAAAGAAGGAAAATAGAATAATCTTCAAGTCTTCTTTTTGTCAGATTGATCAACTTGATTGCTCTAACATTGACTTTGCTTTATAGGCTTTGCTTCTTCCACCACTTTTAGAGCAATGCTTCTTGATTCCACAGGTACTTTTTCAACTCTGCTTTGCATTGGCATTTAGGTGTCAGCTAAGCTTTAGGTGCAGTCTACTCAGGGTGAGCAACTTCAATCTTTCACAAATCTAAAAAGAAAACTCTTAGACTTCTTCTACACATCTTCTTCATCCTTGCTTGTGAAGCTTTTAATGTCTTCTCTGAATGGAGACTAAGGATAGGGTGGAGGGATATATCAGATAGATGATGTCATCAATGGGATTGTCGACAAGAGAATAGAAAAGGGGTTGGAAAAGAATAGATGTCATTGAATAAAATCTTGTGAGGTCATAATAAATTTCTTGATCTTGTTATCAGGACTTGAAAGCATAAGCAACTTCATATCAAAACTTAACTTGGACCAGAGAATCAAGTACTCCTTATTTTAGATCTGGAGCCGCACTATAATTGCAGAACACTCTGGCAGATCACTTGATGAACTAAGTCTTATGTTGTGAACTTACGAATATAATGACCCCTTTCTTTCCCTGATCACATGACCCTTCCAACCCTTTACATCATCACGCCAGCCCCTGTCATGTTTTCACATCTTCACCCTCTTCACCTCTTCACGACTTCACCGATCACCTTAACCTTTGATCATACATGCAGGCTATCATGCCTCCTTCTCACCTCCCATTCCTGATCTGATCGGTCATGACCCTGCAAGATCCTAGATGGATCTCTGCCATGATCCCCTTCTTGATCTTTCACACTTTGTGATCGATCTTCCATTCCTCCTTCTTGCCTTGTGGCTCACTTCTGATCTTCTTGCCATAGGCCTTGACTTTACATCAAGATAGCCTTACCACTTCCTCATGGACTCTTACCCTTACCCTAGTATAGCCATCATTAATTACTGTATACCCTAGACAACCACAGCTTGGTCTGTGCACTCTCATGTACCGTATATAAGGGGTTATGAGTTGGCTGGTGTCCCTCTAGCCTAATCCACTTGTTACCTCTCCTACTCTGCCTTAACTGGTGGCCTAGTGAAGTTAAGCAATAGCAAGTAGTCAGTGGTTATTCACCTGCCCACCAGCAATGGTGCCCAGGAGTGAGGCTGCTTGGAGATAAAGCCAACCCCCTCCTCATCCAGTCCAGCCAGCAAGCTCGTATCTCATGTCAAGTCATGATCCCAAAACTTGCAGTATGCAAACCATTCATTAACTCTTTTATTTAACCAGTACCAGGACTACGCCCCATTGTGGCCTAGTCAATCCTTTTATACAGATAACCATGTGACTCAAGACTGATACACTAGTCAAGACAATGTTATACCTGTAGCACAGTTAGGTTCTCACTACCATTGTGCCTTATCTTATTTCCAGATATCTACTAGCCGATGTGCAGTAGAAGATCATGTGGTAGCACAAGAGCACCCTTGATACAAGTGGCACCCAGAACAGCTTACAAGGGTGGCAACCTGGATATAGCCATACATGAAAGCCTTTCCCCTAGGTCAAGCCCCATAGTATAATGCCAGGTTGCCTCACAGGACCATGGAGATAGTTGTGGCAGTGTAGCTCCTTTGCAGTCACAACATCTTGTCTTGATCATAAGTGTTGTGCTTGAACTCCTTCTGAGGTAATGCGAGCAATGTTGTAGACAAACTGATTAAAGCATCAGCTGGCTCTATGACTTGTAGCCACCATCTCAAAGGACATGTACTGAGATTTTTAGCTGGTTCATCATTTGGGCACAGAAAAACCTCTAGCAGATTTATTCTTCTTCATCATGAGACATGAAGGTGTTTATTCTTCTTGTACAACTGAGTATAGCTTTGGATTGGATCAATCTTCTTTCAGAGCTGGATTTCATGATTCCACTGGTGGCAGAGGGTCCAACTGTATCGATGTATCCAGTATCAACCAGGCATTTTCAATTGATCTTCGTCTTCAACTAGGGTCTTCAAAGAACTAATAATCTCTTTGTCTTTGTGGGAAAGAATACTTGACATGGATTGAGTAGAAGGTGCAGAGGGTAGAAATCATCAAGGGGTATGCATATGAGACGAAGGATAGTAGTGACTGGGGTAGACACTAAGACAAGGATAGGATCTTCTTCCTTGAATCATAGATGACTAGAGCAAAGGCTCAACGGTCTAAAAGAAAAGTATTCTAATGCCTCTGCAGGTGTGCTATCAAATACTGGCACGAGCAGTAACATGAGTCGGTTTTGGATGCGATGGTGTACATGGGTATATTGCATGGTTTCCAAAATTGTCTTCAAGGACTGGGCTTGGGAGCTAAAAAATTGGTAGACTTGGGGCTGTGGCCTCTTCAGGTTGTGGGACAGTATTTCAGCCTAATCCAAGTGTTGCAAGTGCAAATGAGCAAGCACTGCCTAATCTATCTTCCATGGTTCTGTCAGGCAACCTGGAATGCATGCTACAGGGTGAAACCTAAGATGTTGGGAGGAGGAGTGCTGGACAGCAGAGAAGGGGATATGGAGTAGAGGAGAGGGCAGAGCATTGGGGGGACCCACTAATACAGGAACTCCTAGCGGACTATTGCACCACTATAGTATGACAGTACTCTTGCAATTGTAGTCTGACACCATTCTAATACTGGCACCTATGTGACAGCATAATTGTAGTTGGGCTAACGGAGCCCTTGGGTAATCATGTGGTTATCTGCAGGGAACCACCCTTAAGGCACGATGCCTTGGCCAATACATTGGCCATCTGGTTAAGTTAGTAAATGAGTAAAGACTGGATTGCATACTGCAAGTATCTGGGATAAGATCTTGACATGGGATATGAGTTGGAACTGGCTGGCTGGACTGGAAGAGTGGAGGTTGGCTTTATCTCCAGCTAACCTCACTCCTGGGCACCATTGCTGGTGGGCAGGCAAATAGTCAGTGACTACTTGCACTTAACTTCACTAGGCCACCTATTGTTAGGTAGGGTAGGAGAGGTAACAAGTGGATTAGGCTGGGGAGACACCAGCCATCTCATAACCCCTTATATACGTTACAGAAAAGTGCACAGACCAATCTGTGACTGTATCTAGGGTATAGGGTATTACTGTAATAGGCTATAGGGTAAAGGGTAAAGTCCATGATGCAAACACAAGATAAGGCATAAGGTTAAGAAGGTCAGAAGCATACCTCATACTAGAAGAATGGAATGGTGAATGATCACAAGGTGTGACTAATCAAGGGAATGATTGTGGCAGAGATTGATCAATGATCCTGCAGGGTTTGTGAGAGTGATCATACCAATCAAAGGGTAAGGCGGATATGAAGAAGGCAAGGATGCCTGTAGGTAATAATCATGAAAGAGTGATTGGTGTGATGTTATGAAGAGGTGAAGAGAGTGAAGGTGTGAAGATGTGACAGGGTGAGGGCATGATGATGTGAAGGGTCAGAGTAGTCACATGATCAGGGAATGAGTGGTCATAAAGTATATTCATAAGTTCACAATAGCCATTTAGAAGTTTAGAGTCCACTATGAAGTCAACCCCATATTCTTCATTTCCCTCTTCTATGACAATCACTAAATCAGGATAAAGAACAGGTTGATTTGGCAATGTGTCAATAAAGGGCTTGATTCTGAAAATGTTTACCACAGGATGTATCTTCATCCTGTTATGCTTGGCCCTAATAGGGACAAGCATAGCCCTTGCAAGAACAGAGTAGGCTTGTCTAGGAGTTCTGAGTGCATATCAAGGTTCCCTTAAGACAAAGGGAGGACTGAGAGATTTTGCTAGAGGATAGCAAGAGTTGAGGAATGATGGTGAGACTTAGGGGACCT
>JBBPKD010000445.1:0-20042 GCA_038089075.1 Singerocomus inundabilis
CCACAGGGCCTGCCGGGTCATCGAACCACTTTCATTACTCGTTCACAACCGGGCCAAGTTCCTCCATCCTTGCAACGCAAGCTATTTATTATTTCCAAGCTCGATAGAAATGACAAACAGGGCTACCGCATCCACAATGGGTCAAGGGGTCTTGTCTGTCAACCACAGATGAATGCCGACGCCTTGGCGCTCGGAAGGTAGATCAGGCGACGTGGCCCTCACCCTTTTCCGTCTCAGTTTGCACCCTCTTCCGATACTCTGGCCCCCTTCCTGTCGTGCCTACCCACCTCCACACGCGGTGTTCGTCACCTCCCTGTACCTCTTCCAGGTTGACCCTGACGTTTGCGTTACCCTCGACAACCCGCTCCACCTGATCCCATAGCCTTTTTCTGACTGATATTGAATGTTGTTCTTGCAGAATGAGATCACGGAGTTGAAGTGACGACAAATATGGGTGGGGTGCCGTCACTGGATCCACATGGTGTGCAAGCTCTTGGTTACGCAACGTATCAAGAGCAATTAGGACTAGTTCCGCGACACGTTTGTTCTCTATTTGGCGTTGAGTGCGAACCCGTCGGACGGCGTAGACCACACATGCACTGGCAAGCAATCCTGAACGACAACCTCAACAACCAGGCAACAAACATAATCTCGTGCTCTTACCGTAAACAGTCGCTCGCCATCGTGACCATGCCTCTCGAAATTTCACGGTAAGCCTGCAATTCAGGGTCAAATTGGCTCTCTTGTGGGCCAGATAGCGACGTCCACTAAGCAAATTTGGTGATGTGAAAATCGGGATCAGATAATTTGCGATCGCCAACGCACGATATATCCTCTCCAAATACAACGCTACCCCACTCAGCGAGTTGTTGTATGGCTTCGTCAAAGGTGTCGTCAAATTGTTCAAGAAGTTGCGGCTGCCGAGCCCAAAATATCATTTACCGAGGATCGCAGCCGATAACCAAACGTACCACAGTTTTCTTTTTCATTGTCTCTCGCAAAACATCCACCTCCAAGCCCCATTTTCTGGCGTCACTCCATTCACTATCGGATGTCGTTAGCTCACCTCCTTCTCCGGCACAGACTCTTCTCCCACGTTCTTGGCTAAGAAGGGCTTCGATTGCCTTTCCCAAGGCGCCAATATTCCTCTTTCGTTTCGGATCTTCAATACAATGAGGTGGGAACACAACAGGGCCCAATCCGGGTAGTCCATCGGCCACCTCAGAAATGAAGGTCCAGACTAAATCAACAGGAGCAGATGGAGCGGCCCCGAAAGGTGACAACAAGGAGAGAATGGGGTGCGGACGTAGTAAATATCCACTATTGCACGTTACCGTGTGTTGACTGCACGATGCATATTCTGGACAAGGTGCGCATGCTGATGGGTGTGGTAAGGGGACCAACGAAAGCAACGAGCACGATGTTCCATCTTTGGCAGTGATCGTATCAAAGAGCTCCGATGGCATATCCATGAGGGTCCGGTTCGTTCGAACGCATGGTTCTGTTGCAGAAATATGAGCTTGTAATTCCTGCAAAATTCGGCTGCTATTGGATCCTGCATCGCAAAACCCGATGGATGTAGATTCCCTCTTGTACTTGATGACAATGCTTGAGAAAGCAAGGAAACAAAGCGCATAAAGGAGTGCCAGTAGATAAGACCTCGATCTCACGCCAGGCTCATAGTGGTTAACGACTGCACTGGGGATCCCCCGTGAGGTCGATGTCACCTGCTCGCTGAGCTCAGATTGTGCTGTCTCGCCCTCTGGAAGCGCTACAGAATTGGCATCGTGGTTGGCGGCCCCTGAAGCCACGTCTGGAGTGCGAGATTGCGGTAGTCGTTCCGGTGCCAAGGACAGGCTGGACTGATGATTCTGGGGTGCAAATACCGTTCTCTTTCCGGGCGGTGACCATACAGATGGCTGGCGCGAGATGCCCAGTGGGAGTTGTGGCTCAAACTTAGACTGTGGTGGTGACTGCCGAGATGACCTCGGAAAAGGTGGTGCTTTGACTGGAGACGATGGAGGCGAAAGGTGTGGAGGCGCTGACATAGAATGGCGAGATTTCCTGCGAGTAACGCTTTTACGAGTTGTCCTACGAACGGGGGATGGTCGAGTCGGCGACGAAGATTCAGCACCAGATTGGAATATGTTGTTGTCTTCCCATCCACTATCGTTTGCCAACTATGGGTGGCAAGATTGATTCCTCAGGTACAACACAGGAAAACCATAGAACGTACCGATATTCTGCGTGTTTGAGGGTTATCCTAAAGGTTATGCATCAGTATCATTCAATGAAGAACAAACAAAATAGTGTCCACCTCTTTCCTTCTTGCGGCCTTTCGAACCGGTGGTTCTTCTTCTTCTGGTTCGCTTTCCTCTTTGAGGGTAGGCACATTGGTACGAGCTTTCGTGCTTGAAACCCTACCCAAGTCTGGTTGAGCGGATGAACGGCGGCGCTTTGACTAGAGACGAGTGTGAGTACGGCAAGGGAACGGGGTCCCATGTTGCCTACCGGTTCCGGTCTTTGCGACAGCTCGTCGTCCTCTGGAGCGCGGGAGAGTCGTCGCGAGGACCGCCTGGGTCCCTGGACTACAATGAGCCAAAACCATCAGGAACAGCAATTAGCCACCTTCGCATCGGCATTGAGCGGTCGTCCAGTCAGACCGTCTGTAATGCCATCGTCACTTGCAAGGCTATTCTCCCTCTTCAGTCTCTCCTTCCGAAGCTTTGTGGCCTTTGGTCTGATTTCGTCGAGGAACAGTTGCACGAGTTTCGCTTTGGTGTAGGGGGAGGGATAGCGGATCTGATGGTGGGTGAAAACTCCCAAGAGCTGAGAAACAGTCAAAGTATTCGGATCGAAATCATTGTCGAGGTAGTCACCCTGGGTAATGATTTGCGTTACGGTCAAAGACCTCGACATCGTGGCCAACGTCGACGAGGGTCCCACCGGCGGTTAGTACCTGCCCTCGCACACGGTGATCACGTGCACGCACAATTATGTAATACGCTTGGCAGATGAGTCGGATCCCCCGTCCCATTAGGAAAAGTTATTGTTATCGTGACCAGTACTAAAGCCGTTGTTCTCAACTCCCGCTGTTCCGTCCGAAACATTGTGGCGAGGTCCGCGGAACAGTCTTCCTGAGGACGACAGATGTGTGCATTTTAGAGGGTTTATTGAGCGTACAAATTACAAAACAGTTCGGGGGCCAAGTTTATTTATGGCTAAACCTTGGTCGGAATAGTCCCGACGGTCCGAACCAGTTGCCACCGACCTGACCATAAGATGTGTCAGAATTGAGTCTGCCCAAAGCAGTCGTGACGCTTACCATGAAATTCCAGTATGCCCACGGAAGTAAATCCTGAAAAACGGGTGAGCACTTGTGTCAGCCAAGACCAATTAGTACGTACCTTCTTCAAATGATAGAAGAGTCTAGATGCCGGTTGTCAACATCACATCGACCAAAAATTATGTAGCAGGCTGACCTGCGCGGTTGTGACTGATCACCGAGGAAGCCGGAAAACGTCTCTTTTGGCTCTAAACCGTACTTGAACTCGGCTAGCATTAATTCACCATACCCCGTAAGGAGCTGCAACAGAGGTGAGAAGAACAGCGCACAACCTGGGCAAAAACTGCGGACCGGACAGCTCGTGTAACCATTATATCTGGCATTGCTAAGCCTCCCACTATCCATCACAGAAAACAGGTTCTCCGTGAGAATAGGGACTTGCGTCGTAATGGCCGCTGCTGTCTTGCTCGTCGGTAAGGAGGAACAGTCTCCTACAGCGAAAATATTGCTGAACTTGGGATTTACATGCTGAAGTGTCGCAGGATTGATGTCTACCCATCCTGCAGCATCCGCGATCGGAGAGTTTTTGATAAAATCCAAGGGTCCCATAGGCGGTGTCGCGTGTAGGAGCGAATATTCACGATCAACAGTCGTGCCATCGGCCTTTTTGAAGGTCGCCTTGCGGTTTGGTACATCGATTGCAACGAGATTGTGCTTAAATTCGCCACCAACCCCCCTTTTAAGCCGCAGGGCGTCCAGCGCATCTGAATATTTCTTCACGCTGAACATTGACGGCATTCCCGTCATGAATGTGACGTTGATGTCGCTTCCCCTGCCAGATTTTCTATATCGATCCCAGGCCATCCACATTATCTTCTGAGGAGCTGAGAATTACTTTAGTAACGAACACATCGTTCCTCAGAAATTTCGTCAAGCACCTCCAGCACATTTGATGACACCGGCCGGTTGCGTGAATATTGCATTCCCATGTTGCAAAGAATCGATGTCTTTCCAAGTCTTATCACATGTGTCGAATGAGTAAATGGATGATACACCAGAAGCAGGGTCCCTAAGAGCCTGTGGCAAGCCTGTGACACCATCCCAGTTAATCTTCAAACCCGCGGCGATTACCAGCACTTCGTAATTGATTGAGCGACCTGCAGAAGTTGTCACAGACAACGTCGTGGGTGAAAACGTGGCCGCATTTTCTGCGATGTGTGCGATATGAGGTGGGAAAAGAGAAGCAAGGGGCCGCCTGAACTCGTGTTTCGAGCGGAGCCCTGCACCAACGAGGGTCCTTGAAATGATAAGAGTTGGATTATGCAGGCAGAGAACAGGCTTACCAACCCGGCTGAACCGCAAGAGAAAAGTAGAATGGTAAGTTCAGACAACGAAGGCCAGACCAATGCACCCTACTTGGTAATAGTGGTACTGGGCCTCATCGAGTACCACGATATCACCGTAGTTCAGAGCCTTATTTGCTGCTAAAAAGCGATTGTAGATCTGGTTTGCCACAGATAATCCTGCAGTACCTGGGAGTGCCGAAACTCTGGTGTGTCCAATGAATGGGATATCTGAAAGGGACTTACCTCCGCCGACGATGACGACCTTGAACTTGTTGTCCTTTGTAGTGGTACCTACAGACCGGACATGGCGAGCTGCCTGTGGCGAAAGACGAGTGGATGTGCGGAGAGAAAACATCTGTAGTTGCAAGAGCAAAGAAATGGTGGGTATATTCCACTGTCATGAGGATTTCTTGTTCGGCTCGCGATAAGTCATCGCAAGAATGGCGACATTGGCGGATTTATTTAATTATACCTTACTTATCTCGAGAAATCAGTGGCACGTTGCAACCATGTTCAGTATATTATCGGTTACCAACAGCCCACGTCCTTGTGAGTGTCTGGTATGTCCTGTCCTCTCCAGGTTCAGAGAGGCCCTTGGCTCGTTTGAGGTTTTGGCCGCCGGATCCGATAAGGCCAACATTGTCTGAGTCAGCCCACAGTCATTTAATTGCAATGTCACCCACCTGCAGAAGAGTGCTAGCCTCGTTTTGATATGCATCCCCGGCAAATACCATCGGGAATGCAGTCAATGGTCAATGTCATCTTGCATGGTTACCGTGTTGAATTCGATGGAATGAACGGGTCAACTATGTGCTGTGGAGTGTTGGCACTGCAACTTTGTCTAGAGTTACTAAACTTGTAATAAGCGGTTGGCTGCACTCCAAGTGCACATTTCAACATCATCGCCAAGCGTCGGAATTGTCGTCGTACCATACAATAATACTCGTCTGTCTAATCCTGACGCCCTAACGAACTGGTTCTTTTCGTGACGGGGATGGCCACTCAACCGGGACAAGATGCAAAGTTCTTCCAACGTGGAAAGATTGAGGTACTGAGGTTGATTGGGGTGTCATGATCACCATAGAACTACTTTTGCCTAGGAATTTCGCACCGAGCTTCAAGCTGCGGAAGCAAAGGACAAGAAATTCCAGAAACGCAGGACGGTTCTCAAGAAGATCGTTGCAAACATAACTATGGGCAATGACAGTACGTGGATTGTTGGATGCACGCCTATCGTCTTCAAACTCATTCTCCAGTGTCACCACTCTTCCATGACGTCGTCCAGTGCATCGGAACCCCTCTACTTGAAATAAAAAAGAGTAAGGACTACTATACCCAACGTTCGATTCTGCCGAAAAATCAAATGTATTACAGTGGTCTACCTATTCCTCGTCAGCTACGGTCGATCTAAACCAGAACAAATACAGATCGTCATTCCGAGCTTTCTTCAGGTATACCTGCATGTGTTTTCGTCGAATCTATGACCGCACACCATTCCCAGGACTGTAACGATCGCAATCCCCTCATCCGAGCACTGGCCATACGGACAATGGCGTACATCCCCATTCCCGTAGTAACAGAAGCGCTTAGTGAGCAGCTGCGACATTGCATCAAGGATCGAGATCCCTACGTGCGCAAGACGGCTGCAATCTGCGTCGCGAAACTTTATGCTGCGGATCCCAGAAAAGCGGAACGGGCAGGATTCGTTGAAATGCTCAGAGACATGATGCTCGATGCCAATGCAACAGTTGTCGCAAACGCCGTGGCAGCGCTCTCCGAGATTGGAGATCGACAGGACGGTGTCATTTTCCGCCTGAATCTGCCCATAGCGAACAAACTAATCGCTGCGCTGGGTGAGAGTTCAGAGTAAGTTTGTTCACCCTGTATTATCCCTCGCTAATTCGTAGGCAAGGTGGGGACAGATATATATACTTGATTCTCTGCTACGCTATGTCCCGGAACAGCATGCGGACGCGGAAATAATGGCAGAAAGGGTGATCGTACAACTGCAACACGCGAATTCAGCCGTGGTTTTGACGACCGTCAAAGTTCTGTTGTATCTCATGAATTACATGGAGAATCGAAGACTCATTGACCACATCTGCAAGAAGATGGGTCCACCGCTGGGTAACACGATGGCTCTTTTCTGGGATTATCAGCGTTGATTGTTATCGTCCTGTTAGTCACGCTATTGTCTTCCGGTCCAGAGGTCCAATATGTCGCACTTCGCAACATTTTGCTCATTATCCAGCGGAGGCCTGCTGTCCTGAAAAATGATGTTAAAGTCTTCTTTTGCAAGTATAACGATCCAATATATGTTAAATTAGCAAAACTGGAAATCATGTACCGACTTGGACGTGAAGAAAATGCAAGAGAGGTATTAGCAGAGCTCGAAGAGTAGGTGTTGCTTTTATTCCCAGGACTAAAATACTGAGTCGTGGGCTATAGGTACGCGTCAGAGGTAGACGTTGACTTCGTCCGCAAAGCTGTACGGTCGATAGGTCGATTGGCCATCAAGGTTGAGGCAGCAGCGGACATGTGTATCGAATCCCTTCTCACTCTGATCGAGAATAAAGTCACGTATGTTGTTCAAGAGGCCGTGATAGTGACCAAAGATATTTTCAGGCGTTATCCAGGCAGATACGAGGGCATCATCCCAAAGCTCTGTGAGAACCTCGATGCCCTAGAAGAGCCTGAGGCCAAAGCGGCTATGGTGTGGATACTGGGTCAATTTTCAGACCGAATTGATAATGCCGATGAACTTCTGGATGACTTGGTGTATAAGTTCTTGGAAGAGACCGTCGAGGTGCGCAGTTGATTTCAGTGCGTCATAGTAGAATGATTAAACAGTTGTAGGTTCAACTTGCACTTCTGACTGCCGTAGTCAAACTCTTCATTTACAAATCCACCTCGGAAACTGCAAAGACGTTGGTTCACAAGGTGCTGAAGTGGGCCACTGAGGAAATAGACAACCCCGACCTACGTGATCGGGGATTCATGTATTGGAGAATGCTTGCAATGAACCCCACGGTGGCTAGTGAAGTTGTCCTTGCAGAGAAGCCTCCTATTACAACGGATTCAGACCGAATGGACCGCGGTGCACTTGATCAGTTGCTACTGCATACAGGTACACTTGGTAGCATCTATCACAAAAACCCGGAGGTCAGTATGCATGCATAGGCTGTGTCCTGGTGTCTGACGTATGGTGCAGACCTTTATTCGGAATGCAGCCGGAAGAGCATTGGTGGACAGCCCCGCACTTAATGCCAATTCCAGAGCAGTTCTTGTCCCCCTCACACGCCCTCAACTTCCAACTACCGCTATTGTTGTCGCCGGTCCTGGTCCTATTGAACCATACATTCGTGGTCAGCCTATTGATGCTTCTGCTAATACGCCGAAGCCAGATCCCGATGTGCCATTGCAAGGGGCTAACCTGCTGGTGAATGATAGTTCACCAGGGGCAGATGGCCGTAACAATGCTGGTGACAGTCTCATGGATGAAGATGCAGAAGCTGGCGTTGATGGGGACGATGACGATGACGACGTCGGTAATAATCCGGCTGCAGATCCATATGCAAACTTGGACGGAGCATTCGGAGGGTACTTGGCAGACCAGCCTCAACCCTTGGCTGGACGTCAAAGAGGTAACAATGACCTGGACGATCTCTTATTTTAATTGGTCTTGACAAGAAACACCAACGATCCTTCCTATTTTATTAGAAGGGTCTGAACCTGTATGCTAGTTTTCCATTAACAATAGCTTCAGTTTTTGGTGTAGTATGTAGGACATGGCAGACTGTAGAATAAAAAGTGCGCTGAGGTTGACTCCAAGGCAATGCAGGACTGCATACCCAGTGAAGACGGGATATGGCTGGTTGTATTTGGTAGGCGTCAATGTCAGAAGAGACGTTGAGCCCTTGATCGATCAAACTGACCAAGGGAAACATTCCAGGTTGATCAATAGTGGCGTCAGCCAAGTATTTGGTGGATTCTGTCTGCAACAGTGGCGAAAGCATTCTTGGGTCGTAAGGAATTGTAGTGCTAGAACTAGTGTTAGGAGTCAGCAACGCTGGATTTGGCAGGACCACCTACCTCTCCTAGACCATACATTCGACGATGGAAGCTGATACGAACGATCTTCGCATTCCGCGAAAGGTTATCCAGCAAATTACCGTCGGGGGTATGGGTCACCATAGATGGTGTACCGGCCTGTATGACCTGGATGGGAACATTATATGCCCGGCTGAGTGCCAGGATCTCCGGCTCTCCGCCCCATGTAGCAGTATCTCTAACAGTCAAACAATATCGCTCAAATTGCCTTGCATCCATCAGTCCGTTATTCGCGGTTGCTCCGACACCATCTTCTCCGGCGATTGACGGTAAGAAAGGAAGGAAGTCATCGGGATGTTGCAAGAGATAATTGGAGGCTGCGACACGGACTGTTACGTAGTTTGCTTCGTTTGGTGGCAGGATATTAAGGAGAGCGAGTTGATCAGCAATCGCGGAGAAGAGACAGTGACCATCCGGATTTATCTGTGATGCACAGACCATACATTCTGATTGGAGGGAAGATCAGCGTAAAGGTACCAACCTCGTAAATGTGCACGGCGAGCTCGTCGCATGTCCGCTTAATTGATGTCGCTTCTTGCTTTATCTCGCGATCAATTTGCGCATCTGCGTCAGGATTTGAAGGTGCCAAGCTTTGAGCCAATGCAGTTGCCTTTCGTGCCTACACGCATCTCCGAGTGAGTCCAGTCTTGCGTATTATTCAACACCCCATTCACCTGCCTCGCAAGATGTCGTATCTTGGAGCTCTGCTTCCTGGTATCAATTTTTGTTTTTTCCCCGGTCCTGTTGATATGAGCGTCTTGTGACTCTGCGACTGAATCTTGTTGCAAATGTTGATCTCTCGAGTCGAGCTCGGCAAACAGATCATCCACCAGCCCGTCATCAGGTAGAGACGATTGTTGGTGTGGAGGAAGGGTGTTTGTTGGTGTGGCTGGCGTAGATCTCTTTGACTTGTTTCGCTTCGAGCTCGGCATGTTTCCGGGGAGGGGTCTGCCAGACTGTATTCAAAGCAGCGGGGAGTCTTGTGGCTATTATGAGTAGGGCCTGCCAACCTATTGCTGATAGAGTATAGTGCGTGGACTGGCTGAGCGAAACACGACCGAGACGACGAGCTCGCTGTCGTGCGGGTCTTTGGGCGCGAGCGTTAGTATACAGCCACTGCTGATCATGGCAAGCGCGTGTCGGTTATCCGCGCGAATTGGCTTGAACCAACCCTGGATGCGAACCGCGCTGTCTCCCTCGTCGCTAACCCACCGACCAGAAGCAAGCCAATAATCGGACTCACACATCCTTCCAATATATGGACACCGTGCCAATAACCTTGAACTGCACCGAAAGTGCATGCAAGTTGGGTTCCCTTTCAAGCGAACTTGTATCCAGCCCCAGCGAGGAATCATGGTTCAATGTCCAGCTCATTTGCAGACATCTCGCAAACTTGCTGCGCATCAGAGACGATACAGGTTGGAAACGCATCTTGCCATATTTTAAAACGATGACATCGACCCCATCCCGACAGAAGATAATCGTACAGTTCTGGGAGGAAGTTCCTTGCCTCAAGATCTCACTTCTCTTCTATCCAAAGCGCTCGATGGGTCAGCGGTTCCAAATGATACTCATGCCATCACCGTGCTCGAAATTATTCGTGTCAGTGCAAACCTGTGTGTTGAACATGGTGGGCACAACCGATTCCTCGAGAATACATCAGTCTTATTTGCTCAGACCAAAATAGAGGACAACTATTGGAGGCTGGTTTTCCGCAAGCAATTGTGTCGTTACTTGAAGGTTATGCAGATCAGTTACCAACTCGACAACAAGTCAACCCTCTGCCACTGTCCATCTCCCACCTCCAGGTTATCAAGACTGCTATTGGTTGTCTACTGAATTCATCTCTCGGCTACGGTGCGTCTACGCGTTTTGCTGACGCGGTACACATCAATATTCAGTTCATCCCCAGAACCAGTCAAGTTTCGACTCATATCTCTTGAAGTCGCCATGACACTCGTACGCTTATCGTCCGCGATATACCCCGCTGGTGCTTGGATGAAAGGTCCGACAAGTTTGTTCCCGGCAGAGTGTTCTGCACTCGGCACTCCAGAACACGTGGCGGAGTCTTGGACTCTCCGCATTGGGCTCTCCAATTGGACCTGGAGGCTAATTACTGAACTCAGGGATGATGGTCAGCTCATTCAACAACGTGACTGACTCTCGCGTCTGATCAGATCACAGCACACCCGCTTTTTGACACCGATGTTCTCCCTTTCCTTGTTCAGCCATTGATCGCTTTCACGCCACCATTACTAACCGCTCCTCCTCCTCCAGACTTTGCACAACCCTCACAACTCAGGACGTCTCTGTTGCACGCCGATTTTGATCTACTCTCAGAAGCATGTTCGAATCTTGAGTCTCTCGCACTGGACGTCGAGGACATCCGATTGTCCCTCGCTCGTGGGTTTATATTCCCTGCCGAGCATCGAAATGTTCCGTGCCTGTCTTCGATGCTAGACTTCATTGAACAAGGAAGTTATGCACCACTTTGGTATGTACAACACGAGACAAGTCTAGATGATAGCGAGGTTCGGAGCCAAGAAAAGGCCTTCGATGACTGTAAGGCTGCTGTGATCAAAGCAGTGGTTGAAGTGTCCGGAGAAGAAAAAAACACAGATGTACTTTGTGACGACTCGGAAGAGATTTACACTGGTGGCAGATTTGTTTCCCGTATGGTCAATTGGATCCGGGCTTTTGTCATTGCGGGCAGCCATGCAAACTTTAGGGATGACTTGGTGATATGCGCAACTCTTGCTCTCGGAAATCTGACGAGAAGAGGTAATCCTATTACAACGAGACGCTTTCACCTCGATGCGTTGCTGATTATTTGACGCTTGTAGAACATCATGCAACCTCGTTACTATCCCCGCCTCATAACATTGCTCAGCTGCTGTCTTCGGAATCCCTGCTCTCCCCAACAACGGACCTCAAATTGAAACATGGGGTCATTGGCCTGCTCAAACATCTTTCTCAGTCATCTATTCACTCCATCCCCAATCGCACAGCTCTGAGCCATGCTGGGGTAATCGAGCGTATTGTGGCAAGCGGCATTTGGGACGACCGGGGTGATGTCATGGCGGACATTGTGCAAATCAACGCCATCGGCGTCGTAAAGCATCTTTGCAACAATAGTAGTAGGTCTAACTCGCTAACTTGATGTTTCCATCTCTAACGATCCTCAACACAAAGTCGACAGTTCGTTCATCGTCATATCTCCCTCGGATGGCGCAACCATTCCAATGTCAGGACTCTCGCAGCTCCTAGCCTTGATCAAGCGGTCCGACACGGTTGCAATCAAGAGTGAAGGTACGCGCGTCATCGTCAATCTGATCAAATCACTTTGGTCGAATGATCCCACAATCGAACAACGGGATGCAAAAGAGTGTCGGATGAGACAACAAAAAAAGGAACGCGCAATACAAGCGTTGGTTACAGTGCCATGTGTTGATGCCCTTGTCGCGCTCGTCGGTAGAAGCGCAAAATATCCAATTCTCATCAACGAAGCTATCGTCGCACTTAGTCTACTGAGTACACACCGGGATGGTGGTAAGTCTGTTGGGTCGATATGGATCATCATTAGCTCACTTAGGTTAGGCCAGTTGGTCCTGCGCGCTCTCATGACACCGTTTTCAAATGAAATAACACCTCCAGCCCCAGGTTCTGCAGCGATGTCAACAACAGCGTCAACCAGCAGCGAGACGGGGTCTCCTATCATCACTTCACCTCCTACGCGCAGTCGTGCCCCACCTCAGAGACGTGCTCTCGACCACCTCTTGAGTATTCTTCGTTATGATAATAGCAACGAAGCTTCCAGTCCCAGACAGGCAGAATTACCCTCGTATCCTGTCGAGCTTCGCATCAATATCTGTGCTTTACTTGGACAGCTGGGGAAACGTACTGCTGGAGAGGACTTGGAATCGGTCAAAGATAATGCAAGGTCTATCCTGGAGGAACTAACGAAACCAAACTTGACCGGCAAAGATAGCATGCTAGCAACTGCAGCGAGGAAGGTACTTGATATGTGGACGTGAGGAGGATTGTACAGGGAGGAGAGAGATGTCGTGTTACGCGTACAGTACTGTAGTGTTAGTGCGGATGTTGTGTAGGATGATATTAGTCGGGTTCCCTTGACACCGGCTATACCGGCAAAGCCACCCTCCCGGAGAGTCCGCTCTGCCCATCAGTAGTGCGAGGTTGTTATTCCATCCATGGCGTTGAGCAAGATTCGCATCAGCATCTCTCAAGGGATCGCAACCATCACCCTCAACGAACCGCAACGACTGAATGCGTTGTCGGCCGAAGGTCTGCACCTCGCCTCATTCGTAGTAGGTGTGGCAGCGCCAACGCGCAACATTACAGATTACGATGACTTTGCAAACTCGTTGAGAGAAATCGACAAACGCGAAGATGTCGTAGCCACGGTATGGCAAGGTGAGTTGTCTGCGTCTCAGTAATCTGTTTGGCTGAGAGACTGCAGCCAGCGGAAAGTGGTTTTGCGCGTGAGTGACTATCGCCCATTACAATAATATCTACTGTTGCGAGCATGCCCTGGTGTCGTAGAGGAACTAATGTAAAGGGTAACGAGCGGACTGTCGAACCAACAGTCAGGGACCAACTCCGTGCCCGAGTAATTTCAGCAAACACGGATTGCACACGAGCGGTATGGCGCACTCCCCACGGTAAATGGTCCTTACTTCATACCGCTTTAGCTCTATACGCACAGCAAAGTTCTGGTTGCTGCTCTAAACGGGCCAGTCATGGGTAAGCTTGTGGCTGAACCATATTGAACGTGCTTTTTAATAGGTTATGTAGGTATTGCAGCTGGTGAGTGAAGCCTCTCGATATCTGTTGAGCATCAAGACAATGCACTTTAAGCTTTTCTGGGAAATTTCGACTTCATCTACGCCCTCCCTGAGACGTGGCTGTATGTTGGGTTTCCCTTCTTAGGTGCGCCATAGTCTCCAGTGCCTGCGTTTGCGACCGACGTTGCCTCAAGGTATCGTAGTTGAGGGCGGAGCGAGCGTCAATTTCGTCAACCGAAGTGCGTACACTCTGGATCCGTCCACTGAAATTTCACCAACCATTCCTAGTGGGTCTTGCCAAGGCAAATGAGGTGCTCATGTTTAACAAGAAGAAGAGCGCCCAAGAACTACTTGAATGTGGTTTTGTCAAGTGAGTTTGTGCTTCATTTACCTTGGTTGCCCGTGATACGATTTTTTAACAGTAAGATATTCCCTTCTCAACCTACTGAGTCATTTCATGCGGCAATTCGAGACCATCTACTTGGCGAGCTTGATGGTCTAGACCGTTCATCCGTACTTGGTATCAAAGCACTCCTCAAAGCTGGGTTGTCAGAAAAGAACAATCCTGATGCTGTCAATCTGCGGGAAAGTTATGCACAAGCGGAAAGATTTGTTACTGGAATACCCACTAGACGTTTCCAGATGATTTCGCGCAAGGAGATCAAACATAAACTATAAGATGTGTTCCAATGGTAGCATCTCTTGATTATACAACATTACCTTTTCATTCGCGGGCCAAGGTTTATTTTCGGCTCGTCTGGGACTGGTTGCACGCCCTTTGGTGTGCTGACAGTTTCTTACCCACAATTACTTCCGCGTCGGTCAGCAACCTCTAACTTGTGCTGTGAGTGACGGATAGAATCGTTATCACCAGGAGAATATGCTCGGCATCCCGACGAGCCGTCGCACTAGTGACGAGGATTATTGCAACCAAGATGCGAAACGTGCAGACACACTCCACCGTGGGCTAGAGAGTCGCCACACATCGATGATTGCCGTGCGTCACTTGCGATAACTAAACGACCGTATCTCATGCGATTTGAAGCTTGGGGGCGCGATTGGAACAGGGCTTATAATGAGTTCTGGGACGGCACTCGTTCAGGGTGGACCTTTTGGGCTGTGTCTTGGATACCTGTTCGTGGGCGTCATCTGTTACTTGGTCATGATCGCCCTTGGGGAGATGTCGGCCTACCTGCCACACAAGAAGGGATTCGCAGGTTATGCGACACGCTTTGTAGATCCTGCGTTTGGGTTTGCTGTTGGCTGGAATTACCTCATAAAGTATCTTATTGCCCCAGCCAGCAATATTAACGCCGCGTGCATAGTCATGCAGTACTGGACGCGGTCAGTGCCGCTCGAGGTGTGGACAGGTACGTTTTCCTGCACGCTGCGTCGAATTGACCAGTCAATTCTTTTTTTTGCCGTGTCAGCAATATACATCGTCTGTAGTGAGTCTGTCCTTTGTTGTGATGAGGAATTCACGAGAAGAGAAGGGTTGTGTTCCAAGTTCTGCTCGTCAACCTGTTGAGCGTACGTATCTTTGGTGAACTAGAATTCTGGATAAGCAGCCTCAAAATCCTCTCGCTCGCTGGGTTCATCCTCTTGGGTGTCGTCATTGATCTTGGTGGGAACCCGTTGCATGAGCGCATTGGATTTCGATACTGGCACCCTCCTAATGGCCCTATGGGTAACTATCTGCAGTCCTATGTCCACGACGAGCACCTCGCAATCTTCCTGGGGTTCTGGAGTACTCTCACTACCGCGCTGTTTGCATATATTGGAACGGAGCTCGTCGGTGTCACGGTTGGAGAGACCAAGGACCCAAAGAAGAATGTCCCGCGGGCCATCAAGCAGACGTTCGTCCGTATATTTATCTTTTACGTCGGGACTGTGTTCGCGATCAGCCTGATTGTGCCCAGCACGAGCAAGGTGCGTAGGGACGGGGAGACGTCAGGCATGGGCAGCTGACGACGCTCAAGGCGCTGCTCGTTGCCAACCACGCCCAGGCTGGGGCGGCGGCATCCCCGATTATAGTCGGTGAGAAGATCGGCATCCCGTCGGGTCGCCGTTGTCTTCGGACACTGATGCATCGGAATTCGGAACAGGCATCACACTAGTCAACATCCGCTCGCTCAACGACGTGATCAACGCAATCATCCTTGTCTTTACGCTCAGTGGTGCCAGCTCAGATTTGTACATTGCATCACGCACGTTGCATGGCCTCGCCTTGGAGGGAAAGGCCCACCGCGTCTTCACAAAGGCCAACTGGATGGGCGTGCCGTGGACTTGCCTCACGTTCGTTACGGTATTCTGTGGCTTGGCATTCCTCAATGCCAACTCATCCAGTGCTACTGGTGGGACGGCATCAGAACGTCTCTCACCGCGTAACGCTGACCGTGTACACAGTGTTCGCATACTTTGTTAATCTCTTATCCGCCTATGGTGCGTTGACATGGATGGCCATCACATACACCCACATGTGGGTCCCTACTAGTAGAACACGTGAGTGGATGGTGCTCACGAAACTTGTCTGGATGCAGCCGGTTTATGAGCGCGCTCAAGGCTCAGGGTATCTCACGGGATGCGCTGCCGTACAAAGCACCCCTACAACCCTATGGCTCTTGGTTCGCATTGGTCTGCACGGGAATCATCACGCTCTTCAAAGGCAGGTGCACACGTTGTATGATACCGGACAGGCGATGCCAATTTTGCGCAGGATTTTATACCCTTATCCCCTTTGATGCAAGGTTGTTCGTGACGTGAGTGTACACCTAATCCACGGGGTTTGTCACTGACTGTGAGCGCGTTCACGCGTGATCTCAGCGCATATATTCCGGTCCCTGTGTTCTTTCTGCTGTGGCTTGGTTACAAGGTATATTTTAAAACGACGCTTATACCTCCTGAGAAGGTTGATCTGACAAATGGGAACGTGGATGAGGAAGGGCGGCAGCCGGCCAAGGGAAGTTTTGCGGGGTAGGTAGGGGAAAGAATTGTCATGGATCAATATGAAGCACATGAATGACTCATCGCTGGTCACTGGCTGGATCAGCAGGTCTCGGTCTGAGTCAGACCGTGGTCTTAGATTGGCCACACGGGATGCCGAACCGAAACGTGATAAGTTAATCTAAGGTAGTACAAAGGGTGCGGTGACTGAGGGACAGGGTAGTACAGATGCGATCGCCGAGTACAAGTAGGTTGGGGGCGAGATTACCAACATTAACACAATAGAATGCATGGTAAGAAGGATCGAGTCGAGTACCAGCATCAGGGGATCAAGTGCTGATCCCAGTGTTCGTATTTGTGGCTAAAGTCCTGCCTGACGTGGATGGCTGGGGTTGGTGGCTGGTGGTATGGAGAGCGAGGAGTACCTCGGCGTTGTCGTTGGTATTTAGCACGTCACGTATAGATTTTTCAGCCAGCATGCACGTCTGAGGAGAGCAGCTAAGACATGGATGGCGCAAGGGCAGACGGCGTGACTCACTCTGCTATAGCCACCGCGCTGCAGGGGCTGACGGGAGATGGCGATAGCATTGTGGATAGCATCATAGGCGTACCTTCGCCTGCAAGTGACGGATGTCAGTGGTGTCTGAGTGCGACGGAGGTAGGGATACGGACAGAACGCCCTCGAGTTCGCTTCTGGAACGCGGGATGATGAACAAGTCGGAGCCGGAGAGATAGCGGTTGAATGCCTGGTATGAGGCACATCCCGCGACAAGCGTTTCGTTGAAGGAGGGATGGTCCTGGTCCCAAGTAAACCAATTTTCGCTGTGTGAGGGTGAGCAGGGGGAGGTTGCACGGGGGAGGGGGACGTACGTGAGATGGGAGTGGGCGATGGCCTCTGAAGTGTGGGGAGCGAGGAAGCGGTCCATTGAGGAAAGAGAGTGGAAAGACGCTGCTATATATACGCGGGGTTAGTCCTGAGTCGGGCGGTCGTGTGGGACTTGCTGGGCGTCTTGGAAGATTAAAAAACAGTGTCAAGATGACGCGGTCGGCATTCAGCGATAAACGTTTTGTCCACCGTCGCTGCCTTTTCTGGCGCGCACGTTCGACGCCGCGGTGATCGTATCAACGCCTCACACTGGATACCGAGTCAAATGGTGGAGGCCGTGAAACAAGCGCAGCTAAACTCCCGCCGGACGAACAGCTGATTCAGCACCCAACGACGGTGAGCACATTCTCCCCGTAATGGGACATGATGCGTCACCCTCTTTGTGAGACAGCTTATAAGTGCACACAGCACTCCCTTCCATTCTCTCAGAACGTTCCAACCCCCCAGAATGGCTGTTTCTCGTAGCGTAATTAAAAAGGTGTTTGCTGTAGAGACGGCAGAAGTTCGTTCCACCATGCTTGGCGGTCCCCATTTTTTGATTGCTCTGACAGGGTGTGGGCGCACGCGTTCGGCGTTCCATCGGGTCCATGAACCTGCGCAATTTGACGCCCTTTTTGATGTTGGATCATTTCCATGTCTCAGAAGGCGCCGTAAGGCCATCCCACACATCCATCACTGACTCACAACACCACTCTCTAGGGTTTCCCTGATCATCCCCACCGAGGACAGGCAACCGTGACATATATGCTTCAAGGGTACGATTCCACAGTATATGCGTTACGTTGGGGCATAGCTAACCCCTTATCCGAACAAAGATCGAGTCGCCACGAGGACTCCGCAGGGCATGCTGGCACGATCGAGGCAGGCGGTGTCCAGTGGATGTGTGCCGTGCGTCCTCCAGTGTTGCCACTCACTCGTCCTCCTCCCCCATTCACATCGTGCATCCACATAGGGCAAGGGTATCATACATGCCGAGATGCCAGTACACGCGCCAGGAGTTCCAGAACCAAGGGGACTCCAACTCTGGATCGACTTGCCCAAGCAGGTATGCCAAGGCACTGGTTGACTGTTCATGAAACAAGTCCGCTCAATGCCCTGGATACAGTTCAAGATGGTGGTAAGTTACCGGTCATGGATGCCAAGCTTCCTATGTATTCGGTAACGTTTCCAAGGAACCTTCTTATCAAGAACTCGAACCTGCATCGTACGTTGGTAGATGAACTTCCTCGTGTAACCCGCTGACGTGAAATAGCATCCCGGTCGCATATCCGAATGGCACCGAAGGATCCATCTGCATCAGGGTAATCAGTGGAAAAAGTCATGGCGTCGAATCTCCCGTCCGACCGCTCGGTGGCTGCTGGTATTTCCACGTCACAATGAACAAGGCCGGAGACAACATGTTCCAGGATATCCGTCAGTCACCACTCTCCTTTTCAATGAGGACACAGCTGATACGACCTCCTTAGCCGCTGGTTGGACAACATTTATTTACCGTATGCATTGCCTTTCAGACGGTGTGCAGATGCTGACACGTTGCGCCATCAGTCTGGAAAGGTGCCATATCCGTCGGAGATGATGGTTCCATCAATGACAGCTTCCATACGCTCGTCCTGTCCAACAACAACGAAGAGACCGGTGCAAGAATCACGGCGATCAAAGACGATACTGAGTTCGTCTTGGTAGGTTCTATTCGTCAGAGTCGGATGTTTTTGGCAATGAACGTGCGTCAGGCCGCAGCTGAACCTCTTGACCAAACCGTGTTCCAATACGGTCCATTCGTGATGACATCACGTGAAGAGATCCAGAAGACATTGATCGACTGTAATTATCTAGCTGGTTTCGCATGTTCAACGTTTACTGAAAAAAAAACCCAACAGATCAAACCGGAAAGAATGGCTTCGAGAAGGCCCACACATGGCAAAGCAAGATAGCACACTAAACGAGTCCCTTGGTATGGTGAACGCTGTATTCATGATTAGTGATCCAACGTCTCGGGTGTATTACAAGACGATCTTGCCAAATTACAATCGCATTCTCGTGAAACCTGGACGCAACGTATATGCTCATTCGTGATCCTTCCCACCTACGCGCTCCATCCGTTCCCATATATCTCCTTCGTCCTCTTCAGCAGTCGTGTCCAGACGTCCCGTAACACTTTGGTCCCAGACAACGATAGTGGGAATAGTAGTCATGTATACTTTATCAAGCACGGTACCCCTCACTTCTTGTTGCTTTCCGACCTCGGCGGAGGGTGGGAATGTGCTGTGAATGCGAGTAAAGCGATCCAGAGACACGGACGCGAGCAACGATGGTGCTACAGCCAACGAACTCACGGCGCCAGATATCCCTAGCGTTGTGCTGCATCAGCAAGAACCTGGGATGCTGTATAGATGCATACCCTTGTACCCGTAGGTGATCTTGCCGATGCGTAAATCGAGCGCGAAGAGATTCGTGCCTTGATCCGATACGAACGCTTCGCTGGACATTGGGATTATGAAGTCAAAGGTAGATGGTTTATTCTGTTTACTTACTGCTCCGAAAACCCCTCTTCGACCGATCTAACACCACCCACTTTGCCAACGCCTTTGAAGTCACTGACAGGTCGTAATCCGGAACGGGTGTCGTATCTGCGAAGATCGCCAAAACGGGTACCAGCGAGTACTTGG
>JBBPKD010000446.1:0-20038 GCA_038089075.1 Singerocomus inundabilis
GGTGCACCAGCTCAGCAAGAGTCATCCGATGAAGATAGCGGTGACAGTGAATAACCACACCATTCGTAAATTTGGGGAGGTCAAGTTCCAGCTATATATTGCATCCAATGCTAGTAGTTCTTCGCAGACTTTCGTCGGCTCCGTGCGCTACTTTCCGGCCGATCGATCCCGCTTCACTCCATAACGTGCATATAGTATATACACCCAAGATTGTTTCTAATAGCGAAATCTCCTCGGAGCGAACTTGCAGGAGCCCATTTGAGTTGACACACATTAATATGTTGTGCAACACGCCAACTCAAATTTCGGGGGGAGGGGTTTTATGTATTCAAGTGGTTCGCAAGGGAAAGTTCAGTCATGCGCAGATAGGTTTTCCAATTTGCAGTGTGCTGCTTTTCCGGACGTTCGGAAATGAGCGCTTGAGCGCACACGAAATCGTCACCGAGTCGTGGCAGCGTTCCAGAGTGCACGCACGACCTCCTTCCGCGCCCACTCTCCAACCTGGCTCGCATCCTCCCCAATGAATGCCCTCCACACCAGCAACCGCTTCGTTAACATCGCCCATGCGCGTGTATGCGTGCCGTTCTCATCCAGCGACATCGCCGCCTGCCAGATCATCTCCACGATCGCTCCCCATGCCCGAAGCGGGTCATCTGTCGTCGGTACGTCATGGAGTCCCTGCGCGCGATGGGGTGGCAGCGGCAGTACGAACGTCTGCGGATCCCGCTCGGCTAGGACACGCAATCGACGGAGGCCAATCGTCGATTCGAGGTTTTGCAAGCGCGCCGTGACGTGTCCGATGACGCCGCGGAGGGCATGACCAGGTACACCCGAGATCACGCTGAGCCGTACCGCGAGTGCGGCGCCCTGCTGTAAGACAGCCGTCTCCGTGTCTTAGCGAGATAATGTCGCCGTCAGTCTTTTTGAGGGCACCGAGGCGATAGTATGAATTGACACACCGTACCTTTGTGGCGTAGCAAAGAGGACAGACATCGACACACGGTCAAACTCCATTGGTCTCCTGTCGCGCGGCTCAGCTTGGGGATGTCCGCTACTAGGAGGACGTTTTCCAGAATGCGAAGCCATGCCATGGATTCCTTGCGGAGATCGCTATCTCCGATCTGCATTTCGATCCACGACAAAAGGGAGGACTTGAGGACGAGGGAAGTACATGCTTGTAAATTGCACGTCAGATTCGCTAGTATCTGTTTTATGTGACCACAAGGAGAAAAAAAAAGTCATCAGTCGATCTGGGTGTGTCAATTACTCTACCAACAAATGAACACAACGGACCTCTAAGATCCCAGCGCGCACATTTGCGTCGTGCTTCGAACTCTGGAAGAGGCTGGCCACCAAATCCCACGTATGTCGCCGCTTCAGGACTTTCCAATCGTCGGTGCTCGTCATACCATCCCCCAACATCTTCAACATCCATCCTCGCTCCTTCTTCCAGTCATCTGAGCTGCTGTAGAGCATGCCAAACAGCATCGGCACGTCAGACACGTCCAATTCAGGTCGTTGGAGCAGGAAACGCGCAGTACGTGGGTAGATGAAGTTCGATGGGTAAAAGATGCCGCGAAGCGCATGCAGCAAGATGAGTGTCGTATACGTTGGAAGCCGCCGGGGTGGGTCGTCCGCATTCGCAGGTGGATCCATCGTATGCTTGAGCAGACGAAACACATATATGACTTGAGACGTTTCGTGCATGTTGGATGTCTGTTGCCAAAAAAAAAAGGAAAAAGGCATTCTCAGATGAATCTACAAACCATCGACAATGCCATCCACATATACACTGTCACCCACCTGTACTCTTTCCCATAGACTTGCAATTTGGCGGAGGGCTGTCTCGCGCATGTTGGGGTCTTTCGAGGAGAGACACCGAATAAGCAAGCTGACGACGTTGCTCCGGAAGACATTGACCCAGCCAAGAGGAGTATTAGGTGGACACTCTACGAGCATCTGTGCAGACAGCACGATCACCATCAGCGGGTCGTACATCGAACCATCCGCGGGACTGTCCCTCATGCCCTTTTCCTCCCCTAACCGTCTCCACACTGGGAATGCAAGGCACGTTCGCAGTATATAGATAGGATCGAAGTTCTGGACGACCTCCAGCGCGTCAGTCGTGGCTGCATCTGGGGTAGGAGACCATCTGGAGAAAAGGGGCGACAATGACGTGCGCTTCTCAGTCTCGAAGAGCCTCATGATAGAGAGGAGCCGCCTGTCGGGTGATGACATCGTTCCTCCATATACCTGGAAGAGGGAGTCGATGTGTGAAGGCTGACAGGTGTTCGTAGGATGGAGTCGGAAGAGTATATCGAGTAGACGCGTCACTTGATTCCTTTGAGATAGGCTGCCATGCTTCCCGCAGACGGCGACAAAGTGTTGATGCTGAAGAATGTTCTGCAAGAGTCGATTCACAAAGACGGGCTAAAGGAACAGCAAACAAAACGATATGAGGGACTGGACAACGATCAATGGAGCACGCGCTGGCTCACCTTGAGTAGTGTTTTGTTCGCCAATACCACGGCGAGCTCGAGCGTGCTTGCGTCCAAGAGGTGTCGCTGGACCAAAGTCACCAACAATGGTTCTACTAGATGCGATTTGAGCGCCTTCTGCTGTGCTACAGCATTCTCTGCTCAGGTCATTCAGTCGGGAGTAAACACAACAAAGTCCTTGATCACCCACTGAGATTTTTCAGGGCGCAGCTCGAGTCTTCCGACTCTACATCGTCGCCGGAAATGTGTCGAACAGCCCATTGCAACGCACGATCGACAATGTTCATCGTGAGAGCACCACAACCAGAAACCCCGGATAGCTTGCACGCGAGAAACGTTGTTTCGAACGCTAAATCCATGATAGGGGTACCCTGTATACGCTCTTCCAATATAGATATGAATCGAGTGCTCCTAGAACCGGAAAGCTCCAGCATTTTGTGTATACACTCGAGATGCCGAGAAAAGCCAGAGTCGTGACACCGTTCACCCGGAAAGAGGTGATCCAGTAAGCCATAAAGAACCTCGTCGTTTAACTGAGACAGATCTCCACTCGTCGCCGCAGTACAGTCGAAGAAGGCCAGGAGTGCCGGGGCGAACGTACGAATGTCAAGTCGAGTCCATTGCTTGCTGTTGAGCCAAGTCGCATAAACTTGCACAGATGTCGGGTTCGAGTATAGCAGAGTGACGATGGTACTCGCTGTGGAGTTAGTCCAGGATTCTCTTTCAAGAAACTGTGAAACTAGGTTGAGTGGAAGGGATTGAAGGTCACTCATATGAATTGGACTGGTTCCCGACAGAACCGTGGAGAGGAGTTGTCCTTCGTGGAAAGTAATCTGTCCATCGAGCCCTGAAGGCAGCTGAGACACAAAGGCCATCGAGAGCATGTCCTCTAGCAGAAGAGATTCGGGGAGAATGGTCTGTAAATCCAAAAGCTTCAACATTGGAATTTGTGGAATGGAGTATTGGGGTGATCTATACTGAAGAGCACCAAAAATATCTTGTAACAAATCACGAGCCATGACGTTTTGTTGTCCAACGTCAGCTTGGAAAAGATCGACTGCAGCGAGTAGCTCTTTGGTACCCATGAACTTCACCCAAGGTCGGGAATAGTTCAGCTTCTAGGGACACTTTGAGGCTCCTTTCCTGAGGTAAAAGGAGTACCACTTACTGAGTCAAATTGACCCGATGAAAGTGATTTTGACACTATCTCCGCCCAATAAGAGCCTATAGACGCCAACAATGTCTGGTCCTCAGCATCGGCAGGGTCGAACGATGCATTGACGAGCTCCTGGATCCCTGCAGAAACGAGCCATTACTCTGAAGAAAAAATACACTAGCACGAGGCACACCTTCATGCACTTCAACTGCGAGATCTTGTGACACGCAAAGCCCTCGGATAGTATCATAATGGATGACAGTTTCCTTTAGTCGTCGTAGGTCTTTCCCGTTCAAGCGATCCCTTGCCCCTGCCAACATATCGGACAAAAGTAAAAGTAACGCGGAGGTGAGGTCATGGCGACCTATGGAGACAGTGATACCGTGTGTGATGAGGTGAGTCGAGTGCTCCAGACGAGGGAGAGTTACTGGGTGTGTGTAGAGGGCTGTCACAAGTATGCCGCGGGTTTGTCGGTTGCACAGTTGAGGAAGGGTAGTGTGCAAGTATAGCCAGCCAAACGCGCCGTCCACCTGAGGCCTATCCAGTGGCATTAACCTAACAATCGGGGAAGTGGAACGAGACATCGCTTGCCAGTCAGACAGAAGTTTCAAAACTTCTGAATCCCACAAGTGACCGTTAGAGGGATGGAGGTAATCGATGAGAGCCCAAAGGGCAGGCTCATAGAACCGCCGAACAACAGTAGCAAGACGAAAGATGTCACTAGAAGAGGGTCCCACATCTGCTAAACGAAGCCAGTCCACTAATTCAAACGCACTTGTCATGCGAGCGCTCTCAGAAGGAGCTATATAATAACCAAGGTAGCAACGTCGATGAGCAACAACTCGGTCATTGTTATATATCGGTAAATGGGACTCACGAACAGGCACTTGCTCAATACGATCGAGGAAGGTCGTTATCGTCTTGTCGCTTGGTCCCTCCATCTCATGATGACAACCGTCATCCTGGAGGTGACGGAGACAGGCCCTCGCGATGGATAATTCCCGTCGCAGACCAAAACGAATACTTGGTTGATTGGGGAATGTTTGTTCGGCAACAGCACTCTGCTCTAGCTGTTCGAGTACAGCAAGAAGATCATGATATCCGGAATCGTCTTGCTTAGCCGCGAGCATGACCAACAGTCGCCGAACGAAGGTGAAGACAGCAAGTGCATCTGAGGGTGTCATCAGCTGTCCACTCATTTTCGCGGTGACCTGCTCAAGCACCGTCATGAGCAAGGGGCTAGCAAATAAATCTCCTCGATGGACATCGGGGGTGAAGGAGGAAGATTGTACGAAGGCGGACATGACTTCCATGTAGCGGTACGGGGTCTTAAGACAACGTTGAGCGCAATCGTCCAGGAAAGCGACGATGGCGTCGACTTCATCTGTGAGCGGCGTACCATCGGGTGCTTCAGTACCTTGTCCTCTACGTACAAAGTGGAGGGGTAGGGCAGCAAGCCATATCCCCACTTCATCCGGGTCCTCTTGGAATAGCACACTCTCGGAAAGAACGTGCTGCAAGAGTTCCTTTAACGTTGTACGGAGAGAACGCACACGGCCATTACAGAATGCTTTCAGGAGAACGTAAAAATACGTGTGAGGTGAAGAAGCTAGCGGTGCGAGCAACTGTTTTAGACGATAACATGGTAGGATTGTCTCACTCACCGACCTTGCCGGCCCAGGAAAACTGATCATTTCCACTTAATAGACGAAGGACGTGCAGGTGTTTCACGCTCTGCAGTGCCTTGGAGGCTTCTTTGGCTGTATCCTCCTGTTCCATCGGGGCGGCCTCGCGGTCATCGGAGAGCGAGACAAAAGATCCTTCAGCCAAGTTCAAGATTAACTTCCCAACGTCGAACCTAGCTTCAACGACGACATCTGGCAAGCATTCTTGATAAAGCCAGAGAAGCCTTTGGGAGCTCTCACTCAGCAAGGCGTGCTTGGTTATATTCGATTGAACTGAAAATTGCTGCGAAAACGCAACGATGACTTGAAACTCCGGTACACGCCGCCTTGCTTCCATTTCAGTTTCCCTCTGTCTGCGACTCCATTGGCCTTCTTCCTCGTCTTCTTCTAGAGCAGTCTTCACCATCTTGAACACGCGCATTATCTCGGCGAGCTTCTTCAGGCATTTAGCTAGAGCAAGCGCGGTACAATGCTGAACGATTGCGGTCGAAGTAGCCTGCAATCCTTTTGTAAACAGCGCCTTCGTACCTACCGAAGGAAGTAAGTTCCCCATGATGACTGAAAGTGGCGGTGGGGTAGGGTTATAAAGTTTGCTATCCGATAAGAGGAACGAATATACAGGAACCGCTTGAGAGAGGACCTGCCCTGCAAAAGAGATGTTGGCAATCCATTTTGAAGAAAGCCGCGGTTCGAGAGTGAGCGACGCTCCAGACCAATACCTAACAAGTTATGGACATCAGTTACTTGTAGGACGGCCCTAGGTTTGTCGGTGCACATACGTGGCGACAAGCTCTGGACATGCAGCGGTAATCTTGAGCGCCAATTCTTGTTGCCGAGGGTCCTCGTTCACCTTCAGCATTCGTAACACATTCGCCAGGATCTTATTGTATATCTTGCTCGTGTGTGTACCCTTTTGTCGAGTAATCTCAACCCCATCCTCTTCAGTCTCGCGGGGGTACCACCCTCGGTCTCTAAAGCAAATGCCTCGTCCAGGATGCGTGCATATAGCCAAGAGGAAGTGATGAACGACGTCAGCTGGAACGTGTTCTCCTCCCACCCTTTCGGCAGCCGAACGAACATACAACTTCAAAAGCTAACATATTCTCAACATATGCGATGAACACCACAGAAATCGAGTAGGGGCTCACGTGCGAGATCGTCGCTTCGTTGAACAAACCCAGCTTCAAAGTCCGTTTGATTTTTGGATCCGACCAAACGCCCTCCCAGGAAACCTGGAGAACCCTCTGCACGATGGTGTAATGATCTTGAACTAAGCCCTTGAATATGCTCATGAACATCTCGCGACGTTGCTCCAGAAATGCTGCCTTGATCGATGACGCCGCATCTTGGTCGACCATCGACAGAATAAATAAGATAAAATAAGTGCGTATGTCTTCACCATCCTCATTTAGCTCAACTTAGCTGGAAACACGACTGGGGCTTACCAGGTCGAACGAGGGCGTCGTCTCCATCCTTCCCCTTTCTCCGCATGCGAAGCAATTTTGGAAGACTCTACAAGAATAAGCTGTGGAGGGGGTAAGGCAATATGACAACGCACCTTGTTTTCCCATGGAAACGCTTCGAAGACTGCCTTGCGTTCCCGTCCACTCCCGAACGTTGAAATGGTGTTATACAACTTGAGCGTCGTAAGAATTTGCTCGTTATGGTTGCCACTGATAAAAGAATTCAATTTTCGTAGCGTTTGCGAAGAGAGAATCGTCTTGATAATGGGAATACCATAGGAGTGATCCGGGAGGTGGCACGAAAACAGTGAGAGCAACGACGAAAACAGCGACGTGACGAGGGCTTGTGTCGATAACTAGAAAGAGGCTTAATTCGCGTAGGAAATAAAAATAAAGTAAATGCGCACATCATTGACTGTTCCCCAAATATCGAAGAGGTGTTGAGCAGCGGGTGAACTCTCCATCCAAAGTTTGGCCAACGAGAGTCGTTCATCGTGCGGGGCTATGATCTCGCCTGGCTTGAAGGATAACTTGGACCGCAGTGCAGAGAGAGCTGTACGAGCGGTTGAGGGACGAAACGACGGTCGTAAACCAACCACAGACCCTTGTTGAGTATATTTGGATCTTTGGTAGTGTGGAGGGCATGTTCTATGTCACTTGCGTTGGTAAATATGAATCGACCAAGGATTTGAGAGCTAGACTTGGCCCTTTTTTGGAGGTGATCATTTGCAGGCTCAGACATTGCTAGTCCCAAGCTTGGAGGACTTGGCGATCAACACAAGCGTGATGTCTCACAAGTGGCTGTTTGGATCCAAAGCCTTTGCCAAACAATACCCAACCTGATTCAACACTATGTACTCATAACACACGACTAAGTCTCTGATTCTCTACTGCACCTTGTTACGGTGCACACAAGCAAAATTTAGTTTCGCTCCTACTGTCGACTCGAATCGTGGTCAGGGTAAGATTTTGAGATAAGCAAACCCCCAACACTACTGATTACTTACATGGGCGGCAAACGAGCCAAGACCCCTCTGCACCACGGCCCGTAAGGACGGTCCATTATCCAATAATACACTATACTGTACTATTCTTCGCCATACGTCATCGAAACAAGAGCACTTGGAAAGGTTCCGCGCAACCATTTGATTGCCCCTCACCCCTCTGCAACCCTTGAAAGCTTGAAAGCCCTGGAAGTAACCCCGTCAAACAACCCTGCGACACATGGCCTTTGCACATTGAACACGGAATGCATACGATTTAGCCTTGGATCTTTTGAAATTTGAAACTCAGGGACAATATTTCAGACGGTGTTTTACACTAGCACGTTCTCTACGGGACGAACCGGTGCGTCACATCGGGGCCACCGATTAGCCTCCAATTTTCCAGCGTCTAACTGGCCAGCAAGATATGTTCTTAGTTCAGGGTCACGGTGGAGACCTCGATCCTGGGGCATAGTTGGCCCTCGACGAACTAATGCGAGGAATTCAAGCATACCTACATATGTCAAAATCATTGACGTGTATGTGTTTTTGGAATAGCGCCTCACTCGGAAAATACTTGATCAATGATTTGCCGTGTTCACGGTCTTCGCTCGGTGATCGTGAGCAGAAGGTTTGGATCTAGATCCTTTGCCCGAACAACACCCAGTTGGCTTTGCCACATTTGGCTAGCCATTCCTAGAGCTTGGATATCAGAACTCGTTCAAATTCCCGACTTTCTGGCACTCTGCCCGTCGGCTCATACAATAATGGTAGATTGTTCTTGTTTGGTTCCGGGAACTAGCTTGAATTGTACTCAAATTACTCAGACACCGGACCAAGGCTCCACCTCAAACATGACTCCACCCTTCTACTTCGGCAGAGAGATGTGGTATCCCTGTACACTGGTCGGGAATGGCCGGAAGACCCATGTGTATGACGCTGTTAATTGCAACCGGCATTTTGCGCAGTCGACAATTCACTTATCGGCTCGTTCACAGAATAGTATGATTCGGCGCACCGGCCCATGCGTGTCGACGATCAGTGTACCAATGGACTTGTGGTAACTAGGCATCCTTGATACACCACAAGGCAACTGAACACTCAGACGTGAGTGTCCATAGATGATCGTCCCTGGGTCATACATACACACGTGATCAGCGCGTCCGTATTCGACATGGTGAACATTGTTCCACCGTAGCATCAGTGCACGTTCGTGGCTGTGGAAAGCAGAGGCTTTGTTCATTGACTGAGGAGCCGGCCATGGCGGTCAACGAGGGTAAGTAACTTACTACCTACATAGCCTCGAACGGTGTAGGGGACGGGATGGGAAAGGACGCTGCTGCTTCACACGACAGACGGAGTTGCACTCTACGCCCACTGGTAAATTCGGGCAAACAGCGCTTCTGTCACTCTTCTTGCCCCTAATCCCCTGAATCTACACCGCCGTGATGGGCACCGTTCCTGCAATCAGTGCATATACGTGTCATGGCACTGCTGGCGTGGCTTGAAAGCTGGACAAAGATCGTCGTCCCAAAGATAGTCTTCAATTTGGACGGCGATACGATACAGTAGTGGGCGCTCCCCCTTTCCGCGTGGTATTAGTTACCCGTCTGGATGCCAAACCCAGGACCCAAACAGCCGAACCCTGCTGTGCCAGTCTCCTCTCCAAAGTTGGAGACTCCACTTACCTTTCAGGTCTACTTTTATGCTACTGACAAAGATCGTGCACACCACGACAGGTTGAAATAAAAAAGCGCATCACCACGCACCTGTATCCTAGCGATCCCGCCCACACCTACATGCTCCAATGCTGAATAACTGGTCATATCCCAATTGGGCACCAGGCCGCCATCGCAAGATCCTACTGGGGAAAGACTGGTCTCTCGCAAATCGCACAAGCTTCTCAAGTTCTCATACTGTCCCGCCTCACGTTTATTGTGATCCCAACGACATGGAGACGAACCGCGGCGGCCGATGAGGATGAGACAGCGTGTGAACGCGTAGAGAAGGGAAGAGGGGCCGTCGAAAGGCGCCTATCACAATGATTAACAGATGGCGGGGCGCGCCAGCTCCGCTCTGGGCCCCGCTCGCGTATGACATGTCGTCACAGCCTGTGGCCACCCCGGGAGAAAAGTCACTGATGCGCCCTAGGCGAGTTGCGCTGCGGCCGGCACTACTGTGTATGCTCGGGGAAGCGTGCACGATCCGTCCTCCCGGCCATTCGTGCACACATTCCATGGCAGTGCCTCTGAATGTCAATGCACGACGTCGGTACATGAGCACAACGCCGCCGTATCTTACAGTAGCACGAGGCTCGGTCTCTTGTACAATCGACATTATGACGAGTCATTTTACTATACCCCTTGGTCATCATGATGCTGCCATGTGGTCCTCCTTCCGCGCGCACATGATCCGAACCTCGGACGAGCTATATCAGCGGTTATGGCAAGCAACAAATAGTACAAGCCCATATTCAGAACATTGTACGAACGTTCCATGATTAGGGGCGAGTTTCGGAGTCTTGATATGGGCACCTCCAGGTTCGAGCTGGTTCTCTTACACTGACAGTTTCATGGTTGGGCCGCCCGTACGGTGCTGTACCGAATGTTTGAAGTATACCAAAGAATTCATGTGCGATCGCTGCTAGTACGGCGTGTTCCGAGGAAATGGGACCTGGACTCACACGACAAGTACGGTTCACAGGCCAACCCTCCATTCTCCGCTCGCGACCTCGTCTCCGAGGGTCCTTGGTCGTCGTTTCGACGGATGGGCTGCGCAGACCCTGGACGAAACCACGAATGGCGTTATGATATGATATGACAGGACATTTCGTGTTCTGTAGACTGCTGTCGTATTTTTTTTCTAGCTTGACTGACCACACAAAACATGAATAATAATTTTTTTTTGACGCAACTTACCATGCGAACCGCGAAGACGTGTGTTTCTGATGTTACGTGACGACACACGTCCTCGCTATCGGCCGAGCGAGGCTATGGTGTGTACAGCTTGGTTGAAAGCACGACATGTGTTCACGTTTATTCAAAAAAGGTACCAAATGATTATGTAAGATCCCAAACATTACTCCAGTCGTGACCTAGCCACGGAAAATTTTACTATACTACACTGCGGCCATGACTGACCAAAAAAAAAAAGGACGGAACGAATACGATTGAGGTGATTTGAACGTGGACGGTTCATCTCTAAAGTACGTTTTTAATCCCTTCTCCAGTTCCTCCCATATCCTATAACACCAGCTCACACAACCTCGGGACTTTTTACGTCACGACTCAACCCAGAGTACTGCTAGGCACAGCATCGTCAGTCAGGTGACAGCGTGCCCTTGACCGTACGGCTCACCTCATCTCGTACATACTCTTGCGTGGTATCAATCTTGATGGATATATTGTTCGGCACACGCTGCTGAGATAATGAAACCCTGCGGCGCGCTATTATCTCTGAACGAACCTACCTTGGATGCAGCTGCTATCATGGTGTTGTTCGTCTTTTGCTGCACACCTTGTAGGGAGAGCGACATTTCATCACTGCGACTTTCACCCCTCAAGCCTTTGCGCGCGTTCAGGGTTGCAAGGAGAGAGTTGCAGTAGACTGGAACAATAATCAGCAAAGAATGCCCTCCATTTCGGTAGAGGACGTACACCGGCCAAGGCAGAAGTAGAATGAAATGTAGATAAAAGTGGTCGGCCACGCAGCAATCTATCATAGATTCGTCAACGAAAAACGACGTGGGCCACGTGCTAATGCTTACGGATACCAAGGACGCGACAGCACAAACACTATTGTGCAAAGTCAGTTATATGCGTCCCTCAATAGCATAGCCAAACTTACCTGGTCAAAAGACCAGTGTTGATACTGAATACAATCTAGACCGCACGTCTTTCACCGGATACGGCTTTATCCGTGAAGACACTTACCAATTTATTGATCATTGTATCAGATCTGATGACAGGATATTTAGAGCCCATGGTGAGAACATAAGTGGCAATATATACCTCCGGAAGCCAGTCCGTGACTTTTGCAACATAGAACAAAGAAGCACAGCGATGAGGACGTCCCCTGCGGCGGCGGTCGCATTGACCGACATTGAAATACCCTGAGCGTGTAGTTAGCAGACTTCATGGGCTAGATTTGCTTTATTACCCTCAGCCCACCCAGTTGTACAAACGTTTCGAGATGCAGACTAGGCGTGCATGAGCAGAATGCAACAGAAAAATAGATAATGCAGAAACGTACGCCTTGATCCCATAGACTGTGAAGGGATGTAAGTGTCAATGACTCCATCGCTGAAACGGTCTCGGACGTACCAAGAACCAAAACTGTAGGTATAGCGGCCTTAGTTCGGGGAGAATGGGCTTTGGAGCGAGCAACTCACTGAATTCACCAACGACCAGTATCATCTAGAAAGGGTAATTAGGAAGTCGTGTTGTATGTCTAAAGCACACAACGTACAACTGCACCAGTAGCAATCCAGCTCTTATTACTGACTGTGAGAAGACTCAGTGGCGGGACTTAGTTGACGAAGGGTAGAAACGTACGCCTATAAACGCGCATGGCCAGGAAGGACTGGACGAAGAGTGCGGTGAATCCCTAGTACGTATGATGAGCTGGAGGAGAGCGGGCGAGCTGAACAAGCGACGTACATTGAAGAAGACTTCGACCTAGATCATGAAATGAGTCAACGAAAGCCGGCAAAGAACGACGCGATAGCTTACGACTAGACTCCTAGTGGGTAATGAGTACACAAATTTTGTGAATACGAAGCTACTTACCAGACGATCTCGGTGAGTGCTGTCTTTACTCCAAAATCAGTGACGAGATAAGTGTAGACTAAAGATGAAATGAGCACACACAGCCAAGAGATGGATAATCGTACTTGCCTGTGTGGGTGATTAGGGCCTGGTGGCATGTGTCTGACACAAGAACGGCAGCGACCTGTGAGGCGGAATTGGGATGGAAGGAAGGAAAACATTCTTGTAAACTGACCAGAAGTTTGATATACCACGGATCCAAAGGATAACTACTATAGTAGTACCAGGTCTGAATGCATGTGACTGGCGTTCGCCGATTTAATGTGGTGCAAATGAAAATGCAATGGCACAGACCTCCATATAGACTATAGAGATGATGATGAGTACGACCGGTGACTTAAGAGTGTGTCATATAACTCACGTCGCTGAGACGACGACGCCGATCAAGAAAGCACCAAAACTGATATTGATGGTTAATGATGGGACGGAGAGGAAAGGGGGAATGAGCATACGTATTGTCCATTTGGAAGAAGGTAGCGGGAGGACAGAAAGAGGGGGCGGGCGGGGGGGATGGGTGGGGTCACATACGCATACAGAAACGGCTATTTGAGAGACGTTGCGGGTCTGGGAGTACTGCGTGGAAACTTGCCGGTCATAGTGGTAACAGTGCAGCTTGGCAGACTTCCGGCATTGCAAACCATTCAGCCGCCGTTTACACGAGGCACCTTTCCTATCCCCATTAGTATTGCCGCATTCTCCCATCTCACAGATCTGATCCTCAAACGAGGTTCCATAATGCTTACCTTCTATTCGTGTTGTTTCACCTGCATCAGCCCTGGCAGCTCTGCGAGCTTTTGCAGCCGGATTAGGCTTACACCAAGGTGACCCTGTGCGTGCATGAGTATTCCTCACCTCCGGGATCCCTTTCCTTGAGTCCTGTGTCTGTACGGCGATTGTCGACTTGACATAGTTCTTCGTTGCTTCAGTGATGCCGGTGGTTGTGGTCGTTCAGCCAACGCGAAGGACTATTTCGGGGACCCCCAGAACCGCCGTCTTGGTCGGCTTACATAAACATTAGAGCCCCGAATACTGGATGGTGTCGAGTGTGGGATTCTGACAGACTCTACTGAAGCGACTGCACAAAGACATACGCCGAGTCGACCTCCCAGATCCGCGTAGATATAAAGTCGCTTCGTTACTTTGACCTCGTGTTATGTTATTGTGTCAGTCAGTGTCATGAGATCGATACTGTCCATCCATCTGAAACGACAGTTTTTATGTAACATAGTAAAGAAGGTTCCGAGGGGATAAGGAGTATAGCGACTCGGCCGCGTGTCTAGTTCAACATTCGCAGTCAGCGTTCAGACGTCCAAGCCGGAGTATATGGAGACATTAACACGTGTATTGCTGGTAGAAAGATACAGTGGTCGAATAAGCACCCGAGGTTCAATATTCTGTCCGGTCACGCTGACCGCGCCACAGGAATAACAATACTCAGGAGATACCTTGTTCTGCATTTACCTGGTGATCATGGTCTATTGGCGATCTTGAAGCTGAATGTGATCCCTTTTCTACTCGTCATTACGAAAGGGAATCAAACACGCTTGCACTTCGAGGGGGTAAGGTAACCGGGGTAAATCCTGACCGGTTCCAGACCGCGTCAGTTAAATTTCAGTGGATCCTGTAGTTGCGGACATGACTGAATCACGCACACAGGGAACTCGCTAACGTATCGTCGCGAAACTACGACATAAACGATTAGAGTATGCAACATCGTGTCTCGCATCCAGAAATGGGCCGAATGGTTTGGAAAGATAGCGAGCTATTACCCACACTGAAACCTATAGAGATCGGTGTCTTCTTCGAACGAGATCGTCACTCGATTGCGATGTCATTTTTCGTGGCTTCAATCGATGCCCAAGACGTGTTCTCGTTGAAACACTCACCACTGTCAATCGCCACAGCTGGTGCGTCACCAGGTAGAATGAGAGCTTGAAATAGCACTGAGGACTTTTTTGGGGGGATAAATGGCCTAGCATGCTGTGACTCCGAGATTCTTGTGCTCTGTCAGCTACGCACTTCTCAGGCTAACTTGCCTCTTCGCCTGCATCGTGCTTCTTAGAGTCGCAAAGTCCCAACCGGACTGAGGTCGGATAGATCGGCGGTGCGAAGTAACAATTCATTAGGTAGTCTAGATGTCAACACAAGTCTCCGGACGAAGACAGGCTAAACGCACTGCAAGAGATCCGCATGGACGAGCGCACCACGTGTGTGCCATTTCTTCCAGATGACACGTGGATCGTACGGTCTCCAGGACAAGAAACAACTATCCAGTTGAGCGTTCCAGAACTACCGGGCGTGGTATGGGGTTGTCCATAAACGTGGATGTTATAGTCGTCTTGGAAGATGGACGGCAAACGATCAGCGGGGCGAAGATGACAGGCAATACTGATCTGGGCCCCCAAGAGCAAGTAAGTCGCTCTGACTTGACTACGATGGTGAAAGTGTTACCAGATTCGGTGAGTCTTGCTACTGGTCGGAGAGCAACCTCAAGCGAGTCCTGTTAACTTTGGCCATCCTGGCGACTGTCCCGTTGGGACCCGTTTCTCTGGCCACTATTTGGCTGGCTGATCAAGGTGGCAGTCCGTCCCTATGATACGTTTGCCCAGACTGGTTAGACGAGCAAAGCGATTATGTATTAGGTGATTGCATCATGCCAGCTAAATCCCACGACTGAGTCGTGGTTTCCAATGCGGCAGCGACGCGCACTTGGTGCCATCCAGCCACAACTTAATCGCAAAATTCGACCTGTTGTTCACATGGCGTACTGGTATCTAATCCTCGTCGGGAGCCCATTATACGTAAGTCTACGATTCGGGCCGCTCGAATTCTCTGTCATTCACTTGGGTGCGCCGGATGACGGTGTGAATTCCTCGACAGACCTAGTTAGTCAAATGCAATTACACTCTGGAGTAAGTTTCGTGGTCTTTTGAAATACTACACTGTTACGGTAGGTAGCGCTTCACACGTCAGGCGGCTCCGAGGTTGTCATCAACCCTATTCGTGTACTCTCTTTCAGTCCCTAGGACTTTCGCGGGGTTGAACAAACGGCTTATTGTCATTTCACAGTCGTCAATTCGCGTCGGGATCTCTAGTGGCACGAGAACGCCCCTGCACATGTTGGGGACCCTGTACCCCAATGATTCCGTGGTTTGCAAGAGGCAATTTCGATGGAAATAACCTCATTTCGTCTTGACTCTCCTTATCATGTATTGTGCACAGTGCACTCGTCAGAGCACGCCTGGATCAATGGGAGGTATCGCTCACGGACGCGAAAACCGTAACTTCTCTTCACCTTTGTCAATTACGCAATACTCAGGTGTGCTCGGAGAGCTCAAGGTATGCCTCATAGCCCTCGTACGTCTTTGTCTGTGTATTCTTGAGCTCTTTTCTCTTTTAGCTCGTTGTCCTATGATAAGACTTTGCGCGACGTAACTAAGTTTATGAAGCTCTTGACAAGCCTCTTGTAGATAAACGGCGCAATGAAGAACGAGGCCTGGGTGGAAACCGTTTAGTGCTTCACAGGTGCGTACACTCTTGACCTGTTCGGCACAGTATCGGGGTCAGCACCCAACACTGTCTCTGAAAAGGATTTCCAATTATCAATGTCAATTTTACACGTGATCACCCTCTCTGGAAGGTATTTGGATAAAGATGTAGTTTAGAATTCACCAGCAGGAATGCAAGGCAATCCTTGTGGCATGCTTTCTCCCAATATCCTATGAACGCATGATAGCGATCCTTGGGAAATCGCCTATGATCATTCCTCTTCTCGTGGTGATGAGATTAAATGTGATACGTTAGTCAATGCTATGACAAGGCGAGTGAGGTATGCATTCGGAAGCCCAGCTTTCGGTTAGCACAACTACCCAAGGTAAGTGTCACAAGTGCTATGTACTATGTGCATCTGACAGAAATACGAGTGCACTCGAACGATGGGTCATGGACTTGAAGGTTGTAATGCCGCTGTTCAGAATATCTAATCCGAAGCACAGACACCATTCCAAGACACAGGTAGGGGTGAACATTTTAATGCCTCACCTCGCACAAGTGGGATGAGCGGTTCAAAGAGTCGCTATTCTACGATGCCTTCTGTCAATCAGTCCGCGATCTAGATTTATCACCTACATACAATAAATTACGCAAGTTCTGCAAGTGGTTACGCGACGGGCGTCGATGGGTATGAAGTAACACGTACTGGATCGACAAAACTCACGATCAGTATTGTATTGAACCATGCGATTACGTCCACGTACAAATGGTACGAGATTGCGGCCCTTGGAACTGTTGTCCTTCTAAGGTGCACTAGCAGGATATCCACTGACCTAAAAGAGGACGTCCTGATGACGAGAGCTGGGGTTTAGGACGCTCAATGGGCTCGCATCCAAAGTATATAGCTTTGACGATTAGGAGTCTTGTCCCAACGATGTTGATATCAGTGCCACCATGGTTTACGGAGCTGGCCGATGCTCGAACCATGTGTGCACGATGCAACCTTTACAGCGATGCAGTACAGTTGCGACAAAGTAACAGTCCTATCAATTCACACCAGTCACAGCAGCGACGCTGGAGTCGCCAATTCCTCGACTCCCATATCTATTGTAAATGAAAATCGTAGAAAAAACTTAGCATGAAAGATTCTACTATTGATATAATTATACTTTCTGATCAGCAAATTTACCTAATTGATGATATTGATAGGTCCTTGTTCGGCAAGTCCTAGATCTCTTGCTAACGGTAATTTCCCCGAGGCTTCTGTGGCTTCTTATTCTCGATACATTCTGTTCCTTGTGACTCAGAAAACGTACCAAAACCCCGGAATGCAATGATGTTTGTGATTTTTGCGCAGTATCATGATATTTATACTGCTCGATAACTTCCGCAAAAAGTCCCCGTAATGAATCATGATCTTGTCTCTGTCCTGAGGGTCCCATCAAGAGTAAAGGGCTCAAGTTCTATTTTGTTAGGATCATCTAGAAGGTGCCCACAGTGGTGTCATTGATAGTTTCGTCTGGCAGTGCAATTGTTATTCAATTGTGCAAGCGTACCTCTTAAAGGCAAGGGCGTACGTGTGGGACAAAGTTTTATCATCAGATAGAAATGACGCACGCGTATCCAAACTCTTGACATACGTGCGCGCGTCGACTTGGTCTTCACGCTCCATCGAACTACCCCTCGCCCGCCGCCAACGTCGTTTCTGTGACTCTACCAAAGTGCCGTGCAAACACCCATATTTTTATATTTGCAACGTACGCGGTGATGCCACTTATCTCCTTCGTCTTGGCTCACGCGTTCACGTTGACGGGTGAACAATTGAAGTTGGTCACGCCGTTCTAAACCACGCACGACAGAAGCGGGCAACGTCGGATCGCGCGTGCATCAGAAAAAACGGGGACGGGGTACATCTGTGTGACACTCACGTTCGCCTAGTTGGCGCAGCAGATGGGTTGTTGGGCACACGATGCTCCGGACCGTGAGCGGGGAACACCGGATGCTGACTAATCCGGATACGAGTGAAGGGCGATACCCAAGGCGCCAAGGATGTCTTGTGCCGAGGACGAAGGGCTCTGTAGGCAGAGTCAAGTATGGGGCAATCAGTGGGCGTATGTGATGGAGATGGCACGAGAGAAAAGGATCTTACGTCCATTGTCCTCTCGCAACACTGCAAGATGCCCACGTCACATTGACTGTTGGAGTCCCCACAAAGATTATGTTGGGCACTGGCAGCAGCAACGAGGAAGAGTGATGGGAGAACGATTGACAAGGGACAGGCAAGCATTCTAGGTTTTCTGGGATAGATGAAACACGTGGGCGTACGGGTTGTGCCGGGCAGATAAATGTTGGTGTGGTCAGAACATTCTGTTGGATTGACGAGGTTTGTACTCTTTCGCTTCTGGTCTGAAAGGGAAAATGTCTTGGCGTACAATGACCTCAACGCCGCTAAGAGAAGAAAGGAAGCAAGACGGTGAAGAAGCGGCTAATTTCTGAGCAATAACGAGAAAGATAGATACCCATCCAAGCATGCTAGGCCAACACTGAGTTGGGTATGTTAGTCCAGAAGCCCCCTCCTTTTTGGCTAACGGAAAAAGAGTGCACTCAGTGGACAAAATGGCTGAGTTTAATGAGTCAAATATCGACTCTCCCTTCAGTATGCAGCACGCCCGAGCGTTCTACGCTCACAGGAACCTGAGTGACCAGGAAGTGATCAAGTCTTTTGACATCGTTCACGGCAGCGGTTGCTGGCAGGGGTGTCACGAAGGTGACCAAAGCGGAGATGAATACCGCGTTGGCTGTAAACATTCCAATCATAGATATTAAGTCGACTCGACCTCAATGGACAGGAAGCACACGGCTCACACAGAATACTGCGAGAATTGGCGGAAGATCTGAACCAATTTGCAGACGAGACGCACAATTTCATGTTTCTGGCCACCCTTTCCCAGCTGTAGATGATGACTACAGATAAATCGAGTAGTGTGAATGATAATAGAAGGAAATAACACTTAGATTTACCACGCACTGATCCGCTTCGAGGAAATCAGGGAAACACAGCCCTGTTTGACTATCACCGGGATGGCTTGGACCGCATACCTATATTATGTCTTCAAAGCGGTTCCAACCCACCTTGTGAACTGGGCTCTGGACAACACGCACCGTGAAGAAAGAGACCCTACTCACTGCGAATTGGGCCTTGTTGGAGTTCGGCAAGCATATCCGCAGGTGTAATGCCAGGTATTATGCAGGGACATTCTTTGATACAAAGGATCGCGTATATCTTTCTTTTCTTTGTTACTTTAGCCATTGACTGATACTGTAGTCATATGATATCTTTGTTCTCAAACCTTGGATATGATCTGTTTATTCCTTTGTGTATTCCTTTGTCTACCTTTTGTATATAGAACTGATCATGTACTATGATCACCCCAGTCTGTTGCAATCCGCACACGACTGAGGTGAGATTATCCTACTATACTCATACCTACTCATGCTGACTCGTATGTAGTTAGGCCCGTGATAGGTGAATACATTATAGTCCATCACAATCTGTGCATGACTGAGTTAGGCCCGCAATAGTATTTTCACAGGTTATGAGCCCTGCACTCACTGCTTAAACCAAAGTTAAATGATCTATCAGCAATGTCCACAGTCGTCCCTGTCACCACCGACACTCTCCTCAGCAATGTCCCCAAGCTCATGTTAGTATTGGTGCCTTTGCACCTCTTATATTGCTTATTCCGCATTATTGCGCTTTTTAACACTTATAGCGCTCTCAGCATTCACTGTGAGCGCATTACAGCTGTTTGAGCTGTGTTTTGTGTTGTGTCTGTTTGTTTGTAGTGTTTACCCTTTGTGTGTGCTCAGTGTCGCTTTTCCCTTCAGTTTCTGACACTGAGCACAAGGTATGTGGTACATTACTCGCAATAGAT
>JBBPKD010000447.1:0-19843 GCA_038089075.1 Singerocomus inundabilis
CTCGTAGAGGGCAAGGAAGGGTATTCCACATTGGATGACTCATGGGTCCCAGAGTGGGACATGAAACACTCACTCCACCTCCTTAATGATTATAAAAAATGACACCATCTCTAAATGCTCTGGAACCCACCTCTAACCTGGACTATTACCTGCTATCCATATGCTTCGCTACAATGGCCATTTCCCTCAACAATAATGACAACACCTCCCACTCCTCCTTCTCCACAGAATCTTCCATCTCAGCCACCAACATCTCCACCCCAGTGGTGGTCGCATCCCCTCTGGACATCATTAATAGAGAGTCAACTCCCACCACTACGTCCCCTTTGTTTTCCATACCACCTACTTATACTTCTTCTACCTTGGAATCATCCCCTCAAGGGATTTTATCTGTTGATATACCCCTCACAGCTCACCAGATGAGAGTAGGGACTCCACCTCCCTTTTACCACCAGTGAATCAGGAGCTTTGTGAGAGACTCACATATGGCTATTCCTATCAATGCACATATTGACATGGACTCCCTGTTGTCTGCACTCTACTCTGCCCACCTTGCCACCAACCGTCTCTGTATGGCATTCAGCCACACCCACAATAATGCTAATGCAATGTGCACCTTTCTTGTCTCAGTCATGTCCTCTGTCATGGTGGACCTCAAATCAGCCCACAACACTCTTGCCTACCAGTTAGAATTCGGAAGAGTCTTGATGAATACTTATGATGCATTAACCATGGCACCACCACATCTACCCACACTTCCCCAGTCGTGTCTTCTGCACTGCTTACCATCAAAGAACTCATAGTTGCAGAAAGATTGGAATCTTACTGGACTGGAGAAGAAGGGCGTGTTGCCCTCCAAAGGACTCATCCAAGGTATCATGAAGCCTGCATTCAATGTCACCACCTTGGACATATCCACATCAACTGTCCAGTTTACCAATGTCCCCACTGTCTCAATTGGCGTCCAGGACACAATCAAGGCGAATGTAGCAGACAACACCCTTGACAGATACCCATCAGAGATGCTCAACTCCACACCCCTATGTCTCCTCTATTCTCCTTCTCCTTATTGTCTAATCAGACAAATGACTCAGAACCAAGTTCCTTTCGTCACTCGATGCGCAGAATCAACTGATGTGGTCCCAGACCACATAATTCCTCTCCTCCTCCCACTTGTGTCCCTGCTCCACATCAGGGATGCAGACCACAGAGGTGCTCCCCACAATCTTCCTCCTTCTCATTGTTATGAAATGAGAGTTGTACTTGCAATTCTCATGACTTTCCTTTTTCCTGATCACATGACCTCTCCGACCCTTCACATCTTCATGCCTTCACCCTGTCACGTCTTCACACCTTCACACTCTTCACTCTTCATGACATCACACCAATCATCCCTAACCCTCGATCATCACCTACAGGTATTCTTGCCTTCTTCATTACTGCCTTACCCTTCGATCGGTATGATCAACATCATGACCCTGCAAGATCCTAGATGGATCTCTGCCATGATCACTCCCATGATCGGTCACACTTTATGATCGTTCACCATTTCATATTCTAGCATGAGATATGCTTCTGATCTTTTTAACCTCATGCCTTAACTTGTGTTTGCATCAAGGCCAGCCTCACTGCTGCCTCATGAACTTTACCCTCTACCCTATAGCCACATACAGTAATACCCTATATCCTAGATACAGCCACGGCTTGGTCCGTGCACTTCATGTAACCGTATATAAGGGGTTGTGTGTTGGCTGATGTCCCCCCAGCCTAATCCACTTGTTAACCTCCTACCCTGCCTGCAAAGGTGGCCTAGTGAGTGCTCTGTCAAGTAGCCAGTTGACTATTCACCTACCTGCCAGCAATGGTGCCTAGGAGTGAGGTATCTGGAGATGAAGCCAACCCCCCACTCCTCTACTCCAACCAGCCAGCCAGAAAAGTACCAACTTGTATACCAGGAAGACTATGACACAAGATCATCCAGTATGTCACATACTCGTTTACCTATTTAACCAGAGAATATTCCAGAGGAGGCACTGCACCTTACCAGGTGGTTCCCGCCAGATAACCATGCAATTACCCAAGGGCTCTGCTAGCCCAAACATGATTATATTGTTAGATAGCTGCCAGCGTTAGGAGGAAGACAGAGACCAGTTGCAAGAGTACTGCATCTACTATAGCAATGCAATAGTTTGCTAGGAGTTCTTAGGTGGAAGCCAGTCACGCTGTCAGCCCTATCCTTAACCCCAACACCCCCATTACCTGCTGTTCAGCACTCCTTAACCTGACATTATGATTTAGCCCTGTAGAGAAGATACCAGGTTGCCCGACAGGACCATGGAAGATGGTTTAGGCAGTGTAGCTCCCTTGTATCTGCAACACTCATCCAACCATCGCAACTCCCCTCCCACCAGGGACGATATCATTGACTATGGCAGAGACCACGAATATACCCTCGATGACTATGATGACACAGCCATCGCCAACATAACTGGCTCCCCTGTCAGTTCTGGACTTTTCTTTTAAACTGCCGAAGAACATGATTTGCTGGGTAGCTCTCACTCTAGTAAGGGGGTAATGTTATATTTCTACCTATATGCTTGTTTCCTTCATTCTTTCTCCTCTTTTCATTGGTCTCCACTTTCCCAGTGTCGACCCGGACTTTGCCTTACTTCACACCTAAACTGTGCTTCATCTTCAGATCTTCCTTTCCATGCACAGCATGGTCACTTGATCGACACTTTTATTATTTCCTTTTCATTTTCTTTTGATTGACAGCTGTCATTTCGCCTTGACAGCTGCTACACATTTCACTCTGACAGCTGTCAATCTCAACCCTTGACACCTGTCTCCTATTTGTTACTGAGGTAGCATCCTTTTCCCGCATCTACCCTACACATTGGTCTGTGCACAGCTAGAACATGTATATAAAGCCAGCACTTTACCATACAATACCTTAGCTTAGTTCTCCCTTGTCTTATCTAGTGTTTGCAACATTAGTTTGCTGGCTAGATCAAGGTTTCCTAAGTCTCCCCCTTAGTCCTAAGTCCTTAGCCACCCACAGGCTAAGCTCCATAGTCTTTCCCTTCACCTAAGGGAACCTTGGTATGCCCTAAAGTCACCCAGAAGACTTACTTCGTTCTTGCAAGGGCTACACTTGTCCTTACCCGGGCCAAGCGTAACACAATGTCAAATAAACAGAATAGTGGATCAAAGGGAACTCATCAGGGTATGGAAGTGAAGAGTGAAAGGAAGAAGCCCTGATAGTATCAGCAGGGTTCACCAGACAGGTAACAAGGAATGACTCAAGGGAGGCCTAGGGGTGAGACTATAAGACATGAGATGTGAGGCATGTGATAGGCATGTGATGAGACATTGGGCAGGTCTTGAGAGCATCAAGGGATGAGGCATGTAATAGAGGCACATGATGAGGAAGTCTTGCACAGGGGCACTAAGGAAGTGCAAGGTTGTAGGTAAGGGTATAGCTGGGAAGGCTATAGATGAGCTATGCAGTGAGTTGAGCATAGGATGAGTCAATAGAAAGTCACAGGGTGTCTAGACAAGTGGACGAGTCTAGAGGTCATTGGTGGAGAGGTCATGTGATAGGTCACATGATCAGGAGTACTCTGGGTCATGTGAGCTTGCAGGTGACAAGAGATGTGGGTGGCAAGGTACACGAGTCTAGGGAGATGAGTGTAGCAAGTGTAACAAGGAAAAAGGGTAGTTAGGGGACAAGTTGTAACAGACAGCTGTCAGTTTCAACCCTTGACACCTATCTTTCATTTGTTACTGAGATAGCATCCTTTCCTGCACCTACTCTACATAACAGTCTGTGCACAGTCAGGATATGTATATAAAGCTGGTACTTTACATATGATACCTTAGCTTAGTTCATCCTTGTTTTATCTAGTGTTTGCAACATTAGTTTGCTGGCTAGGTCAAGGTCCCCTAAGTCTTGCCACAGTCCTAAGTCCATTGCTACCCACAAGCAAGGCTCCTTAGTCCCCTTCCCAGTTTAAGGGAACCTTGATATGCTTCAGAGTCACATAGGAGACTTATCATCATTCTTGCAAGGGCTATGCTCATCCCTACTCAGGCCAAGCATAACAAAAGAATTAAGCTCTCAACCGTAGCTAGTACCAGCTAGTCTGCACCACCCCTGTCAACACACTCCCCAGTAACCACACTGGTTCTGCCTGGCAAAGTTCCAGGAATGCTAGGAGGCCCCCACTACAACACTTCTTCACAGAAGAGGAATCCCCATCCAAAGAAAGCAATCAGGACCTCTACATCCCTGATTTCCCCAGCCAATGCCTAGCTCTCTTACTAGCCCACACTCTCCAACACCAGGTGAGTATTCCCAGATCACCCACTCCACCTTCCCCTACCCCAGTCACTCAGACTCTCCCATTTTCCCTACCATCACCTTTTACTCAGACATTGTCAATGTCTTCATCAAAACCCACGGAACTCTGCCTTGGAACCCCTAAACAATACAATGGGGATCACAAGACCACCATATGATGGCTTGATGTCATTAACCTTTACTTAGCTGTCAATGCTAACATATACAACTCCAATACCAAGAAGATTGCCTTCGCACTTTCTTACATGACCAAAGGATCAGCCATCATGTGAGCCAAGAACTTCAGAACCCAAGCATATGATGAAGCCACCAGCACCATTACCCTGGGAACCTGGTCCACATTCAGATCAAAATTCTACAAATCCTTCAAACACCATGACACAATCACTGCTGCAATCCATTGGCTCACACATGCCAGAATGGAAAAGGAAAAAAGGGTATGGAAACCCTTTATAACTGATTACATTAACACATTTCAGAATAATGTCACCATTGGTGAAATCAAAGAGAAGAATGTCCTCATTAACTACTTCACTGCTGCAATACCACCCTTCATTATGAGAAGAATTCTAACCATGGACATGATACCAGACACAATTGAAACCTGATACAACAAGGCCATGACCAGGCAAATCAAATTGCCCAAAGGAACAAGAAACCCACCAAACCCAGATATCAAAACTTCTCCAATTTGAGAAAGGAAAAGGATCCTAACACCATGGATGTTGACATAGTAAGGCTCTTAAAACTGACACCCACAGAGTGAGAAATGTGTAGAAAAGAGAAGCTATGTTTTAGGTGTAGAAAACTGGGTCATATCATACCCAAATGCTGCCAAGATGAAAACAGCAAACCTGAACCAAAAAGGTCAAAGAAGACCAAACCTTGGACTAAGGAGATTCCCAATGTAAGGAACCAATGTTCCTTATAGTGGTATAGGCCAATTTCTCCACCCATGTGCATAGTCCAGATCATCCCCACTATCCCCCCTTCACTGCCATGTGTCCAGCATATGTCTGGACTGATCCAACACATTGTTATGAACTTACAATTATTCCCTGATCATGTGACCCTTTCGTCCCTTCACATTATTATGCTCTCTCCCTATTATGTCTTCACATCTTTCACCTCTTCACCCTTTCACGATATCACCAATCACTCCTAACCTCTGATCATACCTGCAGGCTACCATGCCTCCTCCATCCCTCCATTCCCTGATTGATTAGTTATGACACAGCAGAACCCTTGATGGGATCTCTGCCATGATTCTCCCCCTGATCTTTCACACTTTGTGATTGATCTTCCATTTCCTCCCTTCTAGCATGAGGTATGCTTCTGACCTTCCATTCCTCATGCCTTACCTTTACATCAAGACAGCCTAGCTGCTACCTTATGAACTCAACCCTATACCTTAGCATAGCCTACATTAATTACCATATACCCTAGACCCTCATGTATTCATATATAAGGGGTTGTGAGTTGGCTGGTGTCCCCCCAGCCTAATCCACTTGTCACCTCACCTACTCTGCCCTTACTGGTGGCCTAGTGAAGTTAAGCCATACAAGTAGCAGACAATTATTCACCTACCCACCAGCAATGGTGCCTAGGAGTGAGGTTGTCTGGAGATAAAGCCCACCTCCACCCATTCCAGTCCAGCCAGCCAGTTCCAACTTGTATCCCAGGTCAAAGATGAGTCCCAGTCATTGCCAGTACACAACACACTCTCTTTGTGTTACTAATTTATTATCCAGTCCAGGCTCTATCATGAGCAGAAGCCACAGTGGCTTACAGAGTGATTCCCTCCAGATAATCATATGATTACCCAAGCACCCCATTATGGTGCGTATATGATTATGCTGTCACATAAGTGCCAGTATTAGGAGGAAGACAGCTAGCTATTGCAAGAGTACAGTTAGATCATAGTGGTGCAATAGTCTGCTAGGAGTTCTCGTTGTAGTGGGCCCTCTCCACCATCAGCCCCCTCTTTCATCCCACATTCTCTCAACTCTGCTATTCTAGCACTTCCTACCCCTGACACTATAGGTTTAGCCCTGTAGTATGATGCCAGGTCACCCAACAGGACCACAAAGGATAGTTGGGCAGTGTAGCATCCTTGTGTTCACAACACATGTTTGGACCAGTGCAATACATCCGGACCTACAAAACTTGACCATGCTCTCATAGTCCATGTCCCCAAGAGGTCCTATATCTAGTAAATCTTTCGGTGAATGACCCCTTTTATTTCCCCTGACTTTCCACTATGTTAAATATGTCTGGACCACCATTAGATATGTCCGGACCACCAGTATGTATGTCCAGACCTATTACATTTCATTTACCAGTCATTTTATACACTTTTATACATTCTCTTCATCAATTTTCATTGCATTTGCATCTGGACACTTTTCATTACTTACACATCAGTTATTACATTGCTTACATAAGTCCCGGGTGTGCCAGGACTATAAACGGATGTATGTACACTCGATATACAGCTTTCTTTTGACTGAAAAACTACGAATCTGTCAGATCTGTGCCCAGTATCATTATTCTCAAGTCCTGGTCATTGAAACATACATCTGGACACCCCATTATTATTGTTCTACCCTCCGGACACTTCGCACTCGAATCTACTGCCTATAGAGCTTAGGAGTAGACATTCAGTACCATCTATTAGAAGGGAAAGTAAGTCTGGATGTTTACCTTTTCTTTTTTTCTCTTCTTGAATCCCTTTGGGATGAGCCTATCATTCCCTTCACCCTTACTACTGACTCTTCTTGTACACACTAAGGAGGTACTTTTGTTTTACACTGAACTTGAAGAAATTGATGATGACAAAGAAACTCAGATTGATGAAAAGAAGGTCAACTGTTTGGGTTTTTAGCTGGAAGGGCTTGGACATCACAAGTATATTTCTATGAAGAATTCTCTGCTAGAATGTTATCTTCCATAGAAAAGAATGCTATCACTGTCAAAGCCCAAATTCAGTGTTCATTCTCTAGCAAGAATATTGATGTAACCACACTTCTGGACAGTAGAGCAGAAATCAACTGCATGGACTGGCATTTTGCCTAGTGACATTGTATCCCACTCTGAAAGCTTGAGAGACCTATTGCAGTGTATAATGTCAACTCTACCCCCAACAAGAAAGGCCTGTTCTGATACAAGGCCTGCCATTTCATCAAAGTCAATGGTATAGTCCATGAACTGGAGTTCATAGTAATGCACTGTAGCAACAATGTAATCCTGGGGATGCCTTGGTTCAAAAAGGCAAACCCAGCCATTAATTGGAAAAAAAAGATTATACTCCTGTCAAAGCTTACCAACAAATCTGACTGACTCAGGACCATGCAAAACAAAGTGAACTTCATCAAGAAGAAATCCTTTCTACCCCCAGAACATGTAAACTTCTCAGAAGAAGACAAGGAATACCTGTTATGTTTTCTGCAATGAGAAACCTTGAAAGACTCCCTTGAAAGGGTGGTAGCCAATATTCAAAAATTATCTTGATCAACAGAGTAATGAGAATAGGAAAGAGGTTCATCCACAACACTAACATGTTGACCCAACTAGCAATCAATGCTTTAAAAGATAAACCAAAGAAAACTCTGCTGACTGAATACCAGAAGTATGCCCAAGTGTTCTCAAAGAAGGTCATGGACCATGTTTCCCCCACCAGGCCATATGACCATGAAATTAACTTCAAGGACTCCTTTGTTCCCAAGATAGGAAAAGTATATCCCCTGTCTCCAGAAAAATGGAAAGCCACTGAGAACTTTCTCAAAAAAAACCTTAAATGTGGAAAAATCCACCCATCGAACTCACCCCAAGTGTCTCCCTTTTTCTTTGTCAAAAAGAAAAATGGTAAACTCTGACCATGCCAAGACTATAGATATGTCAATGAGCACACAATCTGGAATGCTTACCCACTACCCCTGGTGTCTGACCTAATGGACAAGTTAAAAGATGCTAGTATCTTCACCAAATTTGATGTAAGGTGGGGATATAACAATGTCAGAATCAAAGATGGCCACCAGTGGAAGGCCAGATTCATCACACACAAGGGGCTCTTCAAGCTGATGGTAATGTTTTTTGGATTATCCAACTCCCTGGCAACCTTCCAAAGGTTCATGAATGATTCCTTCTGTGATATAATAGTGGAAGGATGGTTGGTAATCTACATGGACAACCTGCTGATTGCATCAGCAGACCACAAGACTCATGAAGAGCACACAAAATGCATACTGGAATGAATGGAGGAACTAGACCTCCACCTCAAATTGGAAAAATGTGATTTTGCAGTGTCAGAAGTCAACTATCTTGGCATGGTGATCAAGGAAGGCTCCATCACCATGAACCTGGTAAAACTGGATGGCATCACACAATGGCCTGTCCCCACCACAGTCAAGGAAGTATGATCCTTCCTTGGTTTTGCTAACTTTTACAGGAAGTTTATCCCAAGCTACTTAAATGTAGCATGACCCCTCATCAACCTCACCAAGAACACCCAACCTTAGAACTGGTCTATGCAATGTCAGACAGCATTTGAGAAACTCAAACAACTCTTCACCTCAAAACTGGTGCTTGCTTTCCCCAACTCCTTCAAACCCTTTGCCATTGCCACTGATGCTTCCCTCAATGCTTCTGAAGGAGTACTAATGCAATAAGATACCAATGCATAGTGGCACCCTTGTGCCTACCTCTCCCAATCCTTCTCTCCAGCAGAGAAGAACTACAACATCTATGACAGAGAACTCCTAGCTGTCATCTGGGCCCTCTGAATGTGGAGGCACTACCTCATAGGCTTCATAGCTCCAATTCAAGTATTTACTAACCATAAAAACCTGACCTACTTCAGATCTGCCCAGAATCTAAATCGACAACAAGTCAGATGACTATTAGATCTCACAGACTTCAACCTGCAGCTCCACCATGTCCTGGGGTCTGCACTCAGTGCACCGAATGCACTCTCAAGAAGGAAAAACCATGGAGAAAACAACTCCACCAACAAACAAGTCACACTCCTCCCACAGAAGTTATTTGTAAAATTAATTGACATTACATTAACCAAACAGATCACCAAGACTGACAAGTTTGCAATGGACATTCTCCATTCTCTCTCTTTTGATGCCCCCCAATGTTCTCAGGAAATGATTTGCTGCCTTTCAAGAAGTTAAAGGCAATATCCTTTATAACAGCCAGATTTATGTTTTCCCCAATCTATGACATGATGTAGTGCAACAGGCACATGATCACAAAATGTTGGGTCATCCCGGGTACCTTAAAACCTGCCAATTGGTTTCCTTCCAGTACTGGTGGCTGGGACTAGCCTTATATGTCTGATCCTATATCTCAGGTTGTGCCATGTGCCAAGCAAACAAAGCCAACACACACCTCACTATTCCACCCCCAGTCCCCATTCTGTCAATGGCCATGTGACCCTTCCAACAGGTGTTGTGTGATTTGATCACTGACTTACTGATTTCAGATGGCTTCAATTCCCTCCTGATTGTGGTAGACCATGGGCTTACAAAGGGGGTAATTTTCTGCCCCACCAAGAAAATGGCAATGGCCAAGAACATTGCAACTCTATTCTTCAAGTCAGTATACAAATGGTTTGGGTTGTACAACAAAATCATCTCTAATTGTGGCTCTCAATTCACATCCAAATTTGCAGTTGCTCTTGGAAAATTGCTGAAATATGACCTTGTACTCTCCACAGCATACCACTCACAAACTGATGGAGAAATGGAGTGGGTAAACCAGGAACTTGAGGCTTATTTACAGATCTTCTGCCAACAGGAACCCTCCAGATAGAAGGACTATGTCACCCAGATGGAATTCATACACAATAGAAGACCTCATTCTGTCACTGGCAAATCCCCCTTCTATTTAATGATGGGGTATGAACCCACAGCACTTCCCATGGTCATCTCCCCTATGGCTTCTCCTGCAGCCAATGACAGGGTCAAGAACCTCCTTAGGATACACAATAAAGCAATTGCCACCCATGACCTAGCAAGACAGTGGATGAAGGCATGCTGGAACAAAGAATTCTCTCCATTCAAAAAAGAAGAGAAGGTATGGCTCAAGGCCAGAAACCTCAAATGGCAGGTAGTAAACCTGAAATTCTCCCAAAAACAAGAAGGACTCTTTGTTATAACTGATGTCCTCTCCCCCATAACCTACAGACTCCACCTTCCACAGTCATGGAAGATCCACCCTGTGTTCCATGTCTCCCTCCTAACCTGCTATCAGGAGATGGAAACCTATGGCAAGAACTTCCCCTGTCCTCCAGCAGAACTTGTAGAGGGTGAGGAAGAATATGAAATTGAGAGGATAATCAAACACCATGGAATGGGATGCAACCATTCCTTCCTGATCCAATGGAAAGGGTACTCCACATTGGATGACTCATGGGTCCCAGAGCAGGACATGAAATACTCACTCCACCTCCTTCACAAATATAAAAAATGTCACAAACTTTAAGAAACCCCAACCCACTCTTTAACCTGGACTTTCATTTTCTTAGTATATTTTTCACAACAATGGCCATTTCCCTTAACAACAACACCATCTCCAACTCATCCCTCTCCACCAAATCCTCTATCTCCTCTGTAGACATCTCCACCCCTGTGGTGACTGCATCACCCCTAGACCTTATCAACAGGAAGCCAACTCCCACTGCTACATCTCCACTATTCTCTGTTCCCCCTACTTACACTTCCTCTACTTTGAAATCATCCCCTCAGAAAATTTTATCCATCAATGTACCCCTCACAGCTCATTAGATGAGAGTCAGAAGTCCCCCTCCCTTCTACCACCAGCAAATCAGGAGCTTCATAAGAGATTCACACATGGCAATACCCATTAATGCCCATGTCAACATGGAATCCCCATTGTCCACATTATACTCTGCCCACCTTGCTACCAATTGCCTTTGCATGGCCTTTAGCCAATCCCATGATAATGCCAATGCAATGTGTGTGTTCTTGGTCTTTGTTATGTCCTCAGTTGCAGTTAACTTGGAGTTTGCCCACAATACCCTCACCTACCAACTAGAATTTGGTGAGTTCCTGGAGAGCCTCGATGAATACCTGCACTGTATCAATCATGGAACCACTACATCCACCCACACATTGCCTGCTGCCTTCTCTGCCCCACTCACCATAGAAGAACTAGTAGTTGCTGAACATCTGGAGTCCTACTGGACTGTGTTACACCTGGCCTGGGTAGGGTCAGGTGTAGACCTTGCTTGGGCTCTCCATAGTCTTGGGGCAAAGGAGAGGACAATGAAGGCTTCTGCTAAGCCGTTAGCAAGTGGACTGAGTGGCTCTACTCATCTAGAGCCCAAGGGAACTCTGAAATAACCTCTGAGTCAACAGGGGTTCTTGCTGGGTCTTGCTGAGCAACAAGAAAGCTAGCAAGCGAGGAGGGAAGCAAGCAAATACATTGCAAGCTATGACACTGGGTACAATGTGCACAGTGAGTACACAAGGGAGCCTATCTAGGTGTAGTCTAGGTGCCGAGTACAAAGGTAGAACAAAGCTAAGGTACAAGTACGTGTAACTATAGCTTAAGTACGTGGGTGAATGGTGCACAGACCATGGACAGGTTCAGGGGATGGGCAAGGGAATACCATATGTAAAGTAAGACGTACAGTGGGTCTAGAGGCCACTGTCATGGACAGGGGACAAAGGAGATGGTAGGAAGACTGTTGACTAAGTAAAAACAATGTCAAATAATAGAATGGTGGATCAAAGGGAACTCATCAGAGTATGGAAGCAAAGAGCAGAAGGAAAAAGCTCTGATAGTATCAGCAGGGTTCACCAGACAGGTGATGAGGAATGACTTGAGGAAGGCCTGGGGGCAAGACTATAAGATGTGAGATGCAAGGCACATGATGGACATGTGACAAGATGTTGGGCTTGGTCTGGGAGTGTCTGGTGATGAGGCACGTGATGAGGGAGTCTTGCAAGGAAGCACTGGGTGGTGTGCATGGTCATAGGTGAGGATATAGCTAGAGGGGCTATAGATGAGCTATGCAGTGAATCAAGCATAGGACGAGTCAAAGGGAAGTCACAAGGTGTCTAGACAAGAGGACAGGTCTAGAGGTTGATGGTGGGGAGGTCATGTGGTGGATCATATGATCAGGAGTACTTGGGAGGTCACGTGGGATTGCAGATGATGAGAGATGGTGGCAGCGAGGTACATGAGTCTAGGGAGACAGATGTAGCGAGTGTAGCAAGGAAAAAGAGTAGTCAGAAGACGAATCATAACATTACCCCCTTACTAAGGTTTGAACTACCAGTGAAAAATCTTCTCTGATAGGATTCATAGGTGGTGCGTGCGATGGGGTATTTCTTGGGTTCTAGGAATGCTTAATATATCTTCCAGGTGATGGCTGGGTGAGGGATGAGGTCTTGACTTGGAGAGCCAAGGCGATGATGTCTGGGTTATCTGGAGGATGCCAGATTCACTAGGTTGCTAACAACTTGGTAGGGGTTGCACAGGTATGGGGTTTCATTGTTGCCACAAGGGAGTGAGTGGCGTTGCTACAAGGTTTGGAGTAGGATTCTCTGATGGGTTACTTGCCAGGAGTACTAGGGTTCACTGGGGCCAAGGGTGTTGGCTGTGATTCAAAGGGAATTCTAAAAGTACAAGGAGAAAACAAAGTTTCAAAGAAAAGGGGTCCACTTGCCGGTGCAAGTGCATAGGGATGGTCACTTCTTGACCTAAGGTGGTGTCTTCTTCATTGAGGTTATCTTCCAGATCTTTCTCTGGAGTGTTCTTGGTCTTCTTGGGGTTCAGGCAGTCTCAGGTTAGCGGGTTACATAACCTTTACCTATATGAAAAGAGCTCCTGCTAGCTGCCGAATTCTCTGGAGTTTCTAGAATGACTTATGGCGCTGTTCAGCTGTCTTACTGTGTGTCTAGACTCAGGGTTCAGGGTCAGAGTTTATTCTTGGTGACTAGAAGACTGTGTGTTGCCAGAATGGTGTCTTCATTCTTTTGGTTTACAAGGGTGATGACTAGGGTATGAGGTCTTGGTCTTCTGTGTGAGGTTTTTTTGTTGGACAAAAGATCTGCTGGGTTTGGTTTATACATGTGATGGTGTCATTAGTTTATTCACATGATGCAGTGAGACGAGTTAGTTTAGCCACATAACAAGGTGGGGACCAATGATGTAGGTGCCATAGAGTCGATAACAGTGGATCGTGGGAGATGCCAGTACACATGGGGGAGCTTCAGGGAGATTTAGATCTTTTCAAGATCTTCTGTGGGTTACTAGTTTGTTAGGTGATTACATAGATTTTGTTGTTTCTTCTATGAAGGATTGCATTGATCCGGTGGTGTGGGAGTCTTGAAGACATGAGTTAGTTTTACCTCATGACATGGAGGGGATCTAAGGCAAAGGTTCAATAGATGCTGAGTGTCGGGTAAGAGTGGAAATTGATACACAGAAGGTCGAATGTCGAGGTGGAGAATGCACAGCAGGTGTGCAATATGTGTTTCAAAGGGAAAAGTTTATCTGGTGGGTGCAGGGAGTAGTGCAAACAAGGGATAACAAGGGTAAAAGAGGGAAATCACCCAATTTAGGATCTTCATTACATCTCAGTTGGATCTTCTCTGGGTTTCAAGTTTCTCATATTCTATGTCGATGATTAACCATGTCTTCTTCTGCTCAGAAGCAAGTGATCAAAGGTTTTCATCTTGGTTACTTGTGGGTGTGCTTCATTCTTCAATTAGACAAAGTCTCCACGTGATAGTTTATACTTGCTCTCAGAGTAGATTCATTGGCGTAATCCTGTGGGGCAGAGGCGGTGAGCTGGGAACTCAGTTGGCATAACCTTAGGGAGCAGAGGTAGTGAATCATCTCAGTTTCCATTCATGAAGGAACTTCACTTGTTAGACTCTAGCAACTTTGAGTGTCTTGTGGGGTTGCCTAATACTGGTAGGACTTCTCTGGGATGTCTAGTTATACTTGTAGTAAGTCACCATGGATGTGGTAATGTTGATCTGATGTCAGTGTTGACCATTGATATCCAAGGGCCTAGGGTTTCATAGTTTATCCTTGTTGCAGAGGGGATTGGTGACTTGGATTCCATAGAGCTGTGACTCGGATGGAATGTGAAAGAAGTCAGTGATCATTGGTGTGGGGTACGCCACAAAAGGCATCTTCATTGGAGATCTTGGATCTAAAACATTAAACCACTTAAGGTGACATTGAGGATCTAAGATCAATGTTGGCTAAGTTTAATCTCATTCCAGGAGGTTTTCTAATGTGTCAAGATCTAGTGTCAGTGACAAGGAGCAAGGGTTTCATAGTTTTACATCATTGCAGACGTTTCCGAAATATCAACTCTTGAGTTGAGGGACTGGAAACTAGGAAACCACACTAGTAGTGGTGGTGGACTTCTTGTGAACCGGAGTATGGGCAAGAGTTCACCTATTGACTGAGGTCTTCTGAGTGTTGCCTTGAATGAGGACTTGCTTTGGTTCCGAAGTACAAGCATTTGATGCTTGGGAACTAAGGATGTTTCTTGATATTCAGCTTGGAGAGCCGATCTTCTGTGTTACCAAAGTATTGTCAATGTTCGTTGAGGAACTGAGGCTGAGGTGATGGCTAAGTTTAGACTCGTTCCAGAAGTCTTTTGTGATACTGAAGTATAGGCTTCACGAAGCCTGGTGACTGAGGTGTTTAGATAAACGACTGATGATGAGAGACAGAGGAGGGAGACAAGTGAAATGGCTAAGTTTTGCCACATTCCAGGTGGTATCCTGGGTACCGAAGTATCAGCTGGGGAAGCCAAGGGACTGAGGTCTTGCAGAAAACGAGTTTAGCCACATCTCAGATGGTCACTGAAGTATTGACACAGGTGCCTAGTAACTGGGGCCATGGGTGTGGACAAGTTTAGCCTCCTTCCAGGAGGTACCGAAGTATTGATCCTTGGATCCAGGGACTGAGGTTTAAATATCCGAGGTGAGAATGAGGGAGAGCCAAAGTTCGAGGAGACAGATGTGTTTTGACCAGGTTCCAGATGGTAGATCCGAAGTATTGGCTTTGTAAAGCCCATTGACTGAGGACTGGAGTGGTCTCAAGTTGATCTGTTGGTCCATGGATGTTGGCATAGATAGCCACAATAGAGGTTAGGATTGAAGATCTGGGTTTTCTTGGGTTTTTTTTTTTTTCTGAGGAAACAATAGGTTATGAGGGGAGACTGAGTTAAAGAAACAAATGTCGAGTGCATCATATGCACTATTTCATGGTGGTTTGACGATGAGGTCGATTCTTTGATCTTGTAGGGCATCTCATATATGCCGAAATTCATGGTTGCGACTGGAGTGGTTATCTTGATATAACTGGGGTACTACTTGGAGTAGTTTCCATGGTAGACTTTGACTAGCCAACAAAGGCCAAAATTCTCTGGAAAATTAATTCTTGGGTCACAGGTTCATGTGATCTGGGGTTCTTGGTTTCTTGGTGACTAAGATCCAAGGTGTGGTGGACAGTCTTCCTATCCAACAGATTAATAACCATTTCCGTATTGCAGGGAGGGGTCCTGTTGGTACAGCTGCTGGCTTTCTTGGATGACACATGGGGTTCAGATACACTTCTATTTCTCAGATGTTTATATAGTTGGCTGAGGGTCAAAGTTATGTTCTCAGTGTCTTGGTTCTTTGATGTCATTGTTGACCTAGGTTGTATCTTCTGGGTTGAGCTGTGATAGGCTTCTCTGGTGGTTTCGAGGGTAGCCATTGATTTGGCTCGGGGATGATCCTAAAAGATCCTGGGTGAATACCCAGGGTTATTCTTGTTACTCAGTGGTCATTGTGTTGATGTCTCAGTGGTTTGACTTATTGGCATTGCATGTTCAGCTTATTGACATTGCGACAGTGCTGCTAAGTATTCCAGGGGAGTAGCCAGTGATAGGCTCTGTGTCAATGTCATCTAATTATGACAGGTAGATCTGAATGAAGATCTCAAGGGTTGATCTTAATGATCCGCAGTGGTGACTTCTTGAAGTCTGAGGGTTGTGACTGGGTTAGTCTTCTGAGTTAATGGTACAGCTTATTCCATATCTACTGCAAGTTACTGCATCTTTGTGAGTTGGGTGACCTTGGTAAGAGGTTCGCTGGAAAGAAGTTTGACCCGTGATGGGGTCCTTAGGTGAGCAACTTGGTTCATGCCATACTCATCCATCAAGTCCAAGACTTGCTGGGTCTTGGATGCCATACTGTCTTGATAAGCAAACTAGAGGTCTAAATGATCAGCAATGCTACCTGGAGTAGCCAGAGGAATGCCCTATTGGATGGGTGAAGCGGAGCTTCGCAGTACCATCTAAAATGGTCAGGGGTTCTGTTACACTTGGCTCTGGTGGAGACGAGCATAGCTCTTGCAAGAATGAAGTAAGTCTCCTGGTGGTTCTATGAGCGTACCAAGGTTCCCTTAGACGATGGGAGGGACTAAGGAGCTTAGCCTGTGAGTGGCTAAGGACTTAGGACTGAGGGGAGACTTAGGGGACCTTAGTCTAGCCAGCAAACTAATGTTGCAAACACTAGATAAGACAAGGGAGAACTAAGCTAAGGTATCATATGTAAAGTGCCAGCTTTATATACGTATCCAAACTGTGCACAGACCGTTATGTAGGGTAGGTGCAGGAAAGGACACTACCTTGGTAACGAATAGGAGACAGGTGTCAAGGGTTGAGACTGACAGCTGTCAAAGTGAAACGCGTAGCAGCTGTCAAGGCAAAACGACAGCTGTCGATCAAAAGAAGAGGTAAAAGAAGATGTTGATCAAGTGATCATGCTGTGCATGGAAAGGAAGATCTGAAGATGAAGCACAGTTTAGGTGTAGGACAAGGCAAAGCCTGGGTTGACACCGGGAGAGTAGAGACCAATGAAAAGGAAGAAGAGAAAGCGTATGGGTAGGAAATGTAACATCACCCCCTCACTAGAGTGAGAGCTACCCAGTGAATCATGTTCATTGGCAATCTAGAAAAACAAGCCGGACCCTATAGGGGAGCCGGTGATGTTGGCGATGGCAGTATCGTCGTAGTTGTCAAGGGTGTTTGGGTAATTGCAACCATAGTCGATGATGTCGTCATGGATAGGTGGAGAGGAGTGATGGTTGGATGAGGAGGAAGAGGTCTGGGGGGACTGCCTCTGTGGTCGGCATCTCTGAGTCAGAGGAGGGCCGCGAGTAGGGGAAGGAGAGGAATGTCATGATCAGGGACCGTGCCTCTGGGTTCTGCACATAGAGTGGTGAAAGGATGGTGGTTTGGAGTCGTTGGTGTGATTAGATGAGGATGATGAGGAGAATGGAGGGGACATAGGGGTGCGTGGAGTAACGTCACAAATAGGTACTTGTTAAGAATGTTGGCTGCTGCATTCGCTTTGGTTGTGTCCAGGATGCCAGTTGAGGCAGTGGGGGCATTGGTAGACAGGGCAGTTGACGCGGATGTGCCCTAGGCGATGGCATTGGAAGCAGGCTTCATTGTACCTTGGGTGAGTTCTCAGGAGGGCAACACGCCCTTCTCCTCTGATCCAGTAAGACTCTAGTTGTTCAGCGACTACTAGCTCCTCAATGGTGAGAGGAGTGGGTGATGCAGTAGGGGAGGTGTGAGTGGAGGTGGTGTTCCCATGGTTGATATGTCGTAAGTATTCATCCAGGCTCTCCAGGAATTCTCCAAATTCTAACTGGTAGGCAAGGGTATTGTGGGCCTCTTCAAGGTCTATGGTGACTGAGGACATGATAGAGACGAGAAAAGTGCACATTATGTTGGCGTTATCGTGGGTGCGGCTGAAGGCCATGCAGAGGCGGTTGGTGGCGAGCTGTGCCGTGTAAATGGCGGCTAATGGGGAATCCATGTCGACATGGGCGTTAATTGGGATCGCCATGCAAGAATCTCTGACAAAGTTCCGGATTCACTGGTGGTAGAAGGGGGGTGGAGTCTCCACTCTCATCTGGTGAGCTGTGAGGGGTATGTCAACAGATAAAATCCCTCTAGGGAAAGATTCCAAAGTAGAAGAAGTGTAAGTAGGGGGTACTGAGAACAAGGGAGATGTAGCGGTGGGAGTGGGTTCCCTATTAATGGTGTCAAGAGGGGATGCAGTCACCACTGGAGTGGAGACATCTGTAGCAGAGATGGAGGATTCAGTTGAGATGGAGGAGTAGTCATTGTTCAGGATGATGGCCATTGTTGCGAAGCATATGGTGAGCAGGTAATAGTCCAGGTTAAAAGTGGGTTGGAGGGGAATTAGAGTTGGTGACAGTTTTTATAATCGTTGAGGAGTCGGAGAGAGTGTTTCATGTCCTGCTCTGGGACCCAAGAGTCATCCAATGCGGAGTATCCTTTCCATCGGATCAGGAAGGAATGGTTGCATCCCATTCCATGGTGTTTGATAATTTTCTCTATTTCATACTCTTCTTCACCCTCTACAAGTTCTGCCAGTGGGCAGGGGAAGTTCTTTCCATAGGTTTCCATCTCCTGATAGTGGGTCAGGAGTGATGTGTGGAACACAGGGTGGATCTTCCATGATTGTGGAAGGCGGAGTCTGTAGATTACGGGGGAGAGGACGTCAGTTATAATGAATGGTCCTTCTCACTTTTGTGAGAACTTCGGGTTTACTATCTGTCTTTTGAGGTTGCGGGCTTCCAGCCATACCTTTTCTCTTTTCTTGAATGGGAAAAATTCTTTGTTCCATCAGGCTTTCATGCGTTGTCTTGCGAGGTCATGGGCAGCGATTGCCTTGTCACATATTCTTAGGAGGTTCTCGACCCTGTTGTTGGCCACAGGAGAAGCCATAGGGGAGATGACCATGGGAAGTGCTGCTGATTCGTACCCCATCATTAAATAGAAGGGGGATTTGCCGGTGACGGAGTGGGGTCTTCGGTTGTGAATGAATTCCATCTGGGTAATGTAATCCTTCCATCTAGAAGGTTCCTGTTGGCAGAAGATCCGTAAATAAGTTTCCAGTTCCTGGTTTACCCACTCAGTTTCTCCATCAGTTTGCAGGTGGTATGCTGTGGAGAGCACAAGGTCATATTTCAGTAGTTTTCCAAGGGCGATGGCGAACTTGGAGGCGAATTGTGGGCCGCAATCTGAAATGATTTTGTCATACAACCCAAACCGTTTGTAGACTGACTCGAAGAACAGGGTTGTGATGTTCTCAGCCATTGCCGTTTTCTTCATTGGGCAGAGAATTACCCCCTTAGTAAGCCCATGGTCTACCATGACCAAAAGGGAATCGAAGCTGTCTGAAAGAGGTAAGTCCGTGATTAAATCACACGACACCTATTGGAAGGGTCATGAGGCCGTTGACAGGATGGGAACTGGAGGGAGAGTCGTGGAGTGCGTGTTGGCCTTGTTTGCTTGACAAGCAGCGCAACCCGAGACATAGGATCGGACGTATAAGGCCAGTCTGGGCCACCAGTATTGGGAGGAGACCAGTTGTCAGGTCTTGAGATAGCTGG